>JAKCPI010003244.1:0-25495 GCA_023213315.1 Euborellia annulipes
CGATAGAACTTACTGAGGTCTGGAATACCATTTTTCAATTATTTACACCCTAGAGAATCGTCATTTTAAATTTGTAAATCAGTGAAAATTATTAGGAAACAGGTCTGGTGTGATGACGCACGGCACAACAACTTTCTCTGACCTTCGGTAATCGAAAGTTGTGTTCTGTGCTGTCACACCAGATTTTTTGTGTCGACATGTATTTAGTTCCCGACCATAGGGTACGATTGAATTCAAGATGTAAAATTTATAAGTATGCGAAAATATTTATATTTTGTTTCCATGGCAACCATTTCTCCTATCTTTTCTATGGAGTTCAAGAGTAAAGTGGTCTTCAGAAGATTTCAATCACAAAATGAGAATATACATTTTATAGAGAATCTAAAAAATAATTGATTTTTGAATTTAAAAAAAAAATCGTTGGAGCAAATTTTGAGAAAATCGAAAAAAAACTGAAAAAGTGCATCAGTAAAGTACTAGTACTCTTTGGTCGATTTTGTTCAAAAGCTTCGTGTCACGTCCCATGGGGGTGCCTAACTTAAATATAAAATTTCAACTTCCTAGCTGTTTTTGTTCTTGAGATATTTTGTTCACAGACACACACACAGACAGACAGACAGACAGACCATGTCGCGAAAACCACTTTTTTTGGATTCAGGGGACCTCAAAACGTGTATATCCATCAAAATCTCGACATCGAATTTTTGACATGAAACCAATACTTTCTCTCTCTATATATATTAACATATATATAGAGGTAAGAAAAAGTAAAAAATAATAATTTGGGGGGAAAGGGGGGCGTAGAGCGGAAAAAGAGAATTTTCCGGGGGGTGGTTTTTAGGCTATCAGTATATCAAATTAGGGGGTAGGAAACACTCCTTATCAGGTGGTTCACAAATCCACCATATGAAAGCATTAGAAAACAAGATTAAAAAAAATAGTAAAAATTTTCCCTTGTGAAAAAAAGTTATTAAGCTTAGAATAAATTTAGAAAAATAAAAAATCGCATTTGTTTAGATAAGAGCAATTGATCGATTGAAATTAGAAAAAAATAATTTAATTATTAAGATGAAGATGTGAATTAATAGAAAAGAAGAATATTATCTAAATTAAAAGAAATGTTGATTAGGAAATAAAACTATCTAATAATTTCCTAAATGCTGTTCATTTTATTTTGATAATAAGATAATAATAAATAAATGAATAAATTTATTATTAAAGTAATAATGAGCGTTTTTAGAATAAGTCTTTTATGGAAATATAATGCAAAAGACCCTAGAAATTAAACAAGTTGTGACCTGCAGGTGAAAATGAAAGATTTTCAAACAAAATTAATGCTTTTCCTCTTAGAATGCATCAATAAGATATAAAGATTATAATTTTAGAGGTTTACTAATTAGGCCTACTTAAATTCTTTGTAAATATCCTAAATAAATTAGGAATATGGAATCGAAATATTAGCAATTCTATTTAAATAAAAGAAAAAGTTTTGTTTGACGAACTGACAAAGAGTACTAATACTTGGCAATTAGCCTACATATAAACTTAGAGTATATTAGTTAACAGAAATTTAAACATAAAATTTAAAAAAAAAAATTTTTATCTAAATTAGATTTAAATTGTTGAGTTTGATGGCTGTAGATATTCAATTAGGAGAGGACGGGAGCCTTCCCGGGACACAACAGCCAAGTAAAAATAAAAAAACGTTATATTCTGTCGCCGACGTTTCGAGCGCTAGTCGCACTCATCTTCAGGGGCTATAGTAACAAACTTTATTTAGTTAATTGATCATTTTACAAAATACGTTAATACAAAACACATTATCACATGAAATTTTCTTAATGACTACTTACAATTTTTAACAATTCTGCTTGTAAGTAGTCATTAAGAAATTTCATGTGATAATGTGTTTTGTATTAACGTATTTTGTAAAATGATCAATTAACTAAATAAAGTTTGTTACTATAGCCCCTGAAGATGAGTGCGACTAGCGCTTGAAACGTCGGCGACAGAATATAACGTTTTTTATTTTTGCTTGACTGCTGCGTCCCGTGAAGGCTCTCGTTCTCTCCTAATTATATTTAAATTTTTTCAGTACCCCCTTGGCAAGCAACACTAAGCATTTGAGCAAAATCGGCCAAAGACTAGTACTTTGCTGATTTACTTTTTCGGTTTTCTCAGTTAACTTGTTTTGGGTTATTCAAAAAAATATTCGATTCAGTTTTTGCAAGTTAAGCCTACTGATGGACCAAGTTATCCCAGAAGTTAAACCCGAGATCTCTAGTCTACTGAGGCACCAAGGAATTATTAGTTATTCGAAGACTTAGTACAAAGGAAACGCATGGTGGTGCTTGCTTGACTAGTAAAGTACTATAGTCAAAAAATATGTTAAATATTATTTTAATATCTTATGAGGGGTAATATGAAATCGAAGATAATTTTAATGTAAAAGTCTTTCTTAACATCTAAAAGACATTAAGAAGCTAGAATCTCTAGAATCTCTACTGAAACGTTAAACTCAAAGGGCTAAAATAAAATCACGGTAAATTATTGTGCATTCATTTCATTTCAAAATTAAAACGTTCCACCCTTCAAATATTATTATTAAAATATAAGACATTCATATAGCCCTATATTATAGTATATGAACAAGTATGATCGAGACTATGGTGAGAGAGATTAATTAAAGAGAAAAATGGACCAACGAGAGAAAAGAACTCGAAACATACATGTTTGAAATGGTATATGAAAGAATCTGACTTTAAAAAAAATGGATAAAATAAAATATGGACATGTGAAATTGCCAATAAGTAAGAGAGAAAAAAATATTAACTGATGGCATGCACTCATATATGGTTCAACAAAAATATTGAGGAATTGTTAAATTTTTATGTTATTTATAAAGATTATATGTTTAAAGTGTATAATAAATAAATAATAAGTAATATTGAATCGAAATACCTAAGCAAAACGATTGAGAAAGGAGAGAGGACGGCGGAGCCTGCTGGCTCGCGTCATGGCTGCCGACCAAATGAGAGAGCTTCGGTTTCCTAAGAGAGACGAGCGCAGAGACATTGCAAGTCAAGAATCCCCCCTCTACTGATCTGTGAAAGCGTCTTGTCTTCCCTTGATAGCAGGTGTACAACGGCGCCAAAGAATACCGCCCCGTGATTGGTTAATTAGTGAGGAGGGGGAGTCGACTGCAGAGAGGGGGAAAGAGTGTGGTGGGAAGTCTCCCACTCAACTTTTTTTAATTATATTAATAGTTAGAATATAATAATATGAGGGTAGAGTGGAAGATTCCATTTTATTATTTAAATATAAGGGGAGTCAGGTAGTGAATAAAGAGCAGATCTTTTATATTATTTCAATGAATATTAAGAACTACTAAGCAATAGGATATATGAAGACGATTCTTATAGTTATTAATATTTTCTCTGTAATACACATTATAGGGGAATTAATAATTATAAATTCAGGAAAATGGAAAGGGAGATTTCAAACGAAATTGAACCTTTATCACTCGTGAGTTTAAAACATTGTGTCTCGCAAATCTCTTAATTAAATGCAATTCAATTCTCTTTCTCTATGTTATGCATTAGTGTGTCAAAGGCCAAAAAAAATTAAAAATTGAGTTAAGCACGGAATATTGTTTCAAATGCTATAATTAATAGTATTTCTTATGAAATATGTCCTAAAAAAAATTTATATTTAATGTTATTTGCACACTTGACAAAAAAAATTATATATAATCCAATGAAAACAAAAAACTTTAATGTTAATTTTCTCAAAACTCGGTAGGTGGCGCTTGACACACTAATGCGTAAGAGGGTCCATATATTCTTTTATTTAAATTCTCGCCCTCACGGGCCCTCGGGCTTGGTGTAGTTGGTAACGCGCCTGCCTTGTAAACCAAGGGTCGCGGGTTCGGACCACAGATAGTCCGATGATTTTATTTAAGCCATTTGGATACCAAATGGCTTAAATAAGAATGCCTGGACCCCAAATACATTTATATTCAAATAACGATTATCGTCAAAAGTCTTATATGGCCTGAATTGCCGAAAAGGGTGTGAAGAAAAAACAATTTCGGTTAATTTTGAAAAAAAAAAAATCAAAACAAAGTCCTAATCCTAAGTGCCAATAAAAATAAAGTAAATATTAACAAATGAATGTGATAGAAAAAATAACACAATTTTTATTTTGTTTGGAAAAAATATCTAGTGTGACTGGTCGCACAGCACACAACTTTCTCTTACCTTCGCTAATCGAAAGTTGTGCCAGTGTATTAATTTCATATTTTTTTTATCTTTCTTCTAAGGGTTGTTTTTTTTAAACATTTCATTTATTTAAAGTTCTTAAAATAATAACTCTCTTCATTTTCCGTTTCATTGGTTATCAATTGTTTATTTGTATTTTTAATTAAACAACAAAGTTTTCTAAGTTTCTTGGAAGCCGTAGGGTCATTCCATGTCAAATCATCCAGCCATGTAACCCACCATCTAAGATTTGGATGAAATTTACTGAACTTTTCAGCAGAGCCAATTTTAAGAAAATCGAAAAAACTAAAAAAAGTACTAGTACTTTTTGGCCAATTTTGTTCAAAAGCTTCGTGTTACATGCCAGGGAGGTACCTAACTTAAATATAAAATTTCAACCTCCTGTACTTTCCGGAGCACCTCCCCCCGTCCTCCCCCTAGCTACGCCACTGTTTGCCCCAAACCCAGTATTAATTAAGGATCTTTTGGATCTGGAGAAACCTAAAATGACCATTTATTTTGTTCTTTTAATGCTTTCACAATGTATCTACTTTGTTTAAATCGAATTTTATGAATTAATATAGTTTTGTCTAAAATTAATATAAAATCGATCAAAAAAACCACAGTTTTGATTTAACATTTTTAAAATTCATATCTTACTAAGTAATTTAAAAAAAAAAATGACATACTTATCTATAACGACTCTGACCTAAAAGTAGATTTGAACATTGTTGCAAAAATTTTGATAAAAACTGACATAGGGAAGTTTTTTTTTTTTTGGGGGGGGGAGTTCATATAAGAATTAATGATTAATTTATTTCTAAATCTGCATCTCTTACTGAATATTTCAGTGCAAATTTCAGGTTGAAATGTTCAAAACAAAGGGAGTTATGATTTATTTTCTAAAAAAGATCCTTTCAACCTGGAGTCTAGGAATGGCTTCTCAAGCATATTTTTTTCCAAATTTAAGATTTTTTTTTATATTGTAATATGATTCTTACTAAGGATGGTACAAGCAACAAATAAAAAAATTTCATCCAAATCTGAGATGGTGGGTTACATGGCTGGATGATTTGACATGGAGTGACCCCGTAGTGAATTTTATAAAAAAAAAAAGCAAATGTTCAATAGTCTAATCCAGTGGTTCCCAACCTTTTTTGACCCATCGCCCCTTTCTGGAGGTTGACTAACACCTATCGCCCCCCCCCCCCCCCCCCTTTACATTTTCATTGTATACCTAATTTTTAATTTGAAGTAAAGTGTAAATAATAAAGCTGTTTTATTATTTTAAACAATTTATTTTATTACCGTAGGCCTATATACAGGACCGCAGACAGACTTGACAGGCCCCGGAGCTACTTAGTAATACCCCCCCCCCAAAAAAAAAAAAAAAAGTTTTTTTTTAGTATATAAAAGGCTATTTGGCCTTCATGCCAACAATTTTTACACAGTTTTTGACACAACTTTTGAAATAGTTATTCATAGCTTACAATATTTATTTAAATAAAGTTATATAAAATTTTTTTCAAAATTTCCTAAACAAAGAGTTACAAAGTTTTAATTTATCGAGGCCAGATCTGGACAGAGGATTTCCGGGGGAATCTGGGGATATGGAAAATTTTTTGAAAATTAGCCACTCTGAAATCTGCATTTTTAGCTATCCTGAGTCGTGAAAAAGACTAAACTTGATTTGAGCTTAAAGGGCCCGGGCCCTGAAGAAAAAAATTTCAAGAAAATGATTTTTTTAATTGAAATTTTAAGATTCGAGCTTAAAGAGCCCGAAGACTCCCATGAAAAAAAATTTCAAAAAAATGATTTTTTTAATTGAAATTTAGAATTTGAGTTAAAAGTGACGTTTCAATTCTAGATTGGAATTATCTTCAGACTATTTTATTTTTATGATAATATTTTGTCTTCTTTTATCCTGACCATCCTGTAAATAGGAGATTTTTCTCTTTGATTTTTATTTTTGTAAATTTTAGTAAATAATTTTTCTCCCTTTGAATACTCATCAAATCGCCCCCCAATCGCCCCCGCTTATTTATCGCCCCCCTGAAAACCCAAATCGCCCCCAGGTTGGGAACCACTGGTCTAATCTTAAGCTAGTTTAGGAAAAGCGATCAAGAAAAAATGCTAATTAGAGTCCTAAAAGATTCTAGCAATTGCAATGGAATTGGCTACCAATCATTTGAAATAAAAGCGGCAGGATCTAAATAGCCTTAGAAGCCGAAAGAGGCAAAATACTAGCAACATTCTAAATGGAAAAATTCCCATACTAATGAAGAGAAAAAACTTTCAACAAGAATTGTCTATTATTAAATTATATACAAAAATAAGTACTAGTAATTCTGAATTCGTTCAAATCCTGAAAATGATTCCGGAATAATTTTGTTAACTTCAGGAAAAAACGTAACCCACCCCCCAGGGCCGTAACGAGGGCGTGGCAAAACAGGCGCCCGCCACGGGCGCAACTGGGCAGGGGGCGCAAAACAAAGGGGCCGAACTAGTTGTGGTTTTTATTTACCAACATATTAATCAGTGAGGCGCTACGGGGAAGAGGGGAAATGGCCAATTTTTAAAATTTTATATTGAAAATAAAATTTAATTCCCCAAAAAAATATTTTTCTCAAATCTCGGGGGAGGTAATTACCTTCTTTACTTCTCCCCCCTTATACCCGCTCTTGATATAAGCCTATTTAGTTTCAGATTTTCAATTCCATGAAACTTAATTTTACACTAGAAAATATAACATTTTTGAGTTGATATAATTGATTTCTGGAAAATATATTTTAAATTTAGTGCAAGTGTAATATAATAATTTTGTATATTTTACATATAATATTATATGATTTTTGAATAGGGGGGGGGGTATTGTGCCCCGGGCGCGAATTAAGCTCGCTACGGCACTGTCCACCCCAATAAAAGCCAAAGAAATTTGCTTGCCTGAGCAAATCATGAGAAACATCCTAAAGCCTGCGTTCAATAAACCAATTTCCATTTGTCTTATGGGAATTTCGAAATTTTCAAAAATTAATTCCGCCCCATTAAAAAGGAATTTCGGAATGAAATTAAAATGTATTTATTCATGTTCAAATAGAAAGTACACATTTTTTAATTAAAAAAAAAGAATGCTCTAATGTAGTTGGGTGGCATTTGGGGAATGAAGGGGGGGGGGAGTTTAAGCATTCCTTTCTCATCCCTTTCAAGGAAAGTTTAGCATTTACCGCGAAATAACCCTCACATAATTTTAAAATATTTTAATTATTAAATAAATAATATTTGTTTATTATATTTAACCCTTAATCCACCCTTAAATAAATATATAAGTGAATATGTACTGCATGAAATAAAATATTTGTAATGTCTAAATGACCTAAGAAAAAAAAATTTTAATTTCCCCCTCCCCCTAACTTCAATATTTTCCCTACTCCTGATGATTACAAAAAAATTATTTTAATATCCGAAAGATTTTTTTTTAGCAGATAAATCTAATAAGAAATAATATTCGTTTTTTTTTAAATCATTTTTCTTCAATAAAAAAAGAAATATTATTTACCTTTTAATAAAACGGTCAAGGGGATGAGCTGGCTGACGATGTGTAGCCGGGGTGAGTTGTTTAATTATTCACTTTAAGATAAATCACACGAAAAAAGAGAGCTGCTTGAGTCGCCTGAACTGTTTTTATCTCGACTGAGAGAGAGAGGCCTTTGTTTTCTTTCTGTCGATAAAAGGAATCAAAATAAGAACACCCATTCAGTAAAAATATTAAATAAATTCTCTTTACTCTAATGTAAGAATATTTTCTAGTGAAAAAAAAAAATATTCACAGGTGATTTAAAATATACTTAGGGCCAGTTGCTTGATTATAAAAATTATTAAAAATAAAAATTGAAATTAATTTAAATAAATATTATAAATTAAAATAATTAATTAAAAAAAATCTGGTGTGACTGGTCGCACAGCACACAACTTTCTCTTACCTTTGGTAAGAAGAAGTTGTGTTCAGTGCTGTCACACCAGATTTTTTGTGTCGAGATCTATTTAGTTTCCGCTGATATTTTTTTTTTTTTTTTTGTATAAAAATTTGTTATCCAAATGACTTAAATAAATTCATCGGACTGCCTGGGATCCGAACCCGTGACCCTTGGTATTGAAGGCAGGCGCGCTACGAACTATACAGAGCCCGAGGACCCGCTGACATTAGGGGTGCGTACACACCTACGCTCTTGCCCGCTCGCGAGCAGTTCGCGCTCGTGTTCGTTGCTCGTTCCATTTTCATTGAAATTATTCATTTTGACGAACCTGCTCAAGTGATCCAAAGAAAAGCCACGAACATTTTAATTAATTTGGAATTTTATATTAATTATTTATAATTATTAATCGCAAATAGATTGTGTTGCTGAGCGCGCCCTAATTACTAATAAAAAACATTTAAACTAATTATTATTTGGTGTAGTATAATGTCTCTGAAGCAAGATAGAGAAAACGCTCTTGCCGTTTCGGTTATGAGTGTGCTTTTTTGCTAATGGCAAGTTTGTCAAGAAGGAAAGGAGACAACGACGTTGTGGTGTACTAATCTATTTAAAAACAGAATGGTAGTGAAATTGTGATGGACTGTGAGGTCGCAACGGAAATAAGCGGTCAATATATAAGAATTTTACTCGAAATGTCAGAGTTTATTTGTCAAGTCTTTTATATATAAATATAAAAATAATAAATTTTAATATCAATTTATATTTTATATAATTTTTTTTTTTTTATTAAACCCGATCCTTTGAAAATTTTTTTGATTAATTCTTCATTTATTGAAAACTGATATTAAAATTTACTTAAAAATTATTATATAAAATCATCATAGGCCTATATTTTAAGGAAATAATATACATAATAAATTAACCTCCCTGGTCTCGAGGGACATGGAAGATGATAATATTAAAAAATATTTAAATAATGATTTAGAGAAGACTTATAAAGGCTAAAAGTAGGTCTATTTTATATTTTGCTCGCAAGCTGCCACGCGAGCTGTTCTCAGGTCACCGCAGCGCGCCTTAGACCAAATCAGAGACCGCGAACCATCAAAGTGGTTTGTCGAAAAAGATGACAAGAGAGTGATCGAGAGAGCAGCTCGCGAAGCGACTCTCGGAGCAGCTCGCGAGCATCTCCAAACCCGTACACATCTAACGAACGAACATGGTGATCGCGAGCGGAGCAGAGCGCAGGGTGTGTACGCACCCTTAGAATTCAAGATGTAAAATTTATAAACATAAATATTTATCTTTTGTTACCATGGCAACCATTTCTTCTTTTTACTTTCTCTTACCTATGTATATATGTAATATATATATAGAGAGAGAAAGTATTTTACTATCATAATACTTTCCCCTTAGGGGTCGTCCACATATTACGTAACGCTGTTTTTGACGATTTGCTAGTCCCCCTGTCACAGTTAGTCACATACAAACAATCCCCCATACAAATATTACGTCACAACAGAACCCCGAATAAAATTTCTTATTTTTTTTTTTTTTTTAGTAGATTTTCCCTCTTGACTCAAATAATCATTCCATTTTTTCCTGTTTGGAAATCATTCTAACTTTTTTATAAATTCAGCTTTGTATTGTTATGTCACACTTAGAGAAACCTCCGGGTTCCCCTTGTCACAATTAGTAACATTTTGGTCAGACCCCCCACCCCAACGCGTTACGTATATGTGGACGACCCCTTATATTACATATAATATATTGGGGAGAAAGTAGCACGACTGTTCATATAATATGAATACATTTTTCTATTTAAAGGAGGAAAATTGATTCTATGACTCTTCCAAGGAGCAGAGAAAAGTATTTTTTTTTGTTTAGTAAAGGAATTTCATTATTAATTTCTATACATCTCAACATTTTCTTTGTATGTTTTCATATAGATTTTCGATATCTCCTATTTAACATAAACAATTTTTTTTTTTAAAAACATAATAAAATAAAAATAATCTTAATAAAAAAATTTGTATTTTCAAAGTCACTCACCTTGTTTTACAAATGGAAAAATCGAGATGTCTAAACTGCCAATATACACTGGAAGATTTTTTCGGTAAACATTGCAACTGTTGAATCTCATCATAAGTCTGTTTGGTCTGCAAAAACAAGAGATATAAACTTTTAAAAAATGTATTATTTAAATATGAAATGAGAAGCGGTAAGAATATTAATGCATTTTTTTTTCTCCCTTTTTACTTCTTTTATTAAAAAAAAAAAAGAAAAAAGGTTCAAATGAAAATTCCCAAAAGGTCAAGACGAGATATTTGTTATGTCTGACGAATAAAATAGAGTTCTATAATAAAATATATATAAATTATTTTTTAACAAAAAAGAATTTACTTGAATGACAGCCTTTCATTCCCTGAGGATATGAAATGTTTTTATCAATAACAAAAAAAGGCTAATTAATAAAAAGTTTTTATTAAAAACTTTCCATAATAATACTTCGAATTCAATAAAAATATTATTCTTAGACAATTTAATTTTTTTTTTTTTAACCCTTTTAGGCTAAAGATTTAGGGGTTAATTCTAAGTCAATTTAATTGAAAACGTTAAGAATCAAAAGTCCTTGGACACAGAGGTAGAGATCTCGCCTTTTGTGCTAGATGTAAGTTGCTGGCTTTCCCCAAATTATATTGGCTACCAAAGGGGTCTAAATGGCATCAGATTCAGAAAATGACCGAAAAATTATTTAAATAAATATAGCTACTTTAGAGTGTTTGTGTTTTAAATGGCCTCTGATACCGAAAACATTTATTTAACTAGATATTATTTTCTCTCTAATCAACTATTATTGAATAAATAATCGTGTTAAATGCAAATTGTTTAATTTTATTTTGTTTTATATTAATCAAATAATTACAGTAAACAAGAGATCCGGAATAATATTATTATAATTTGGTGATTTATTAAATCAATAAAAAATATTATTATAAACAAAAACTCGTAGTTGTAATATTGAATAAATTAAGTGTAATGAACTAAATATGAATATTCAAGTAAATCTGTTAGAGATAAAAAAAACTATGGTATTTATAATAATAAAATTTAACAGACCACCGGGGAGTGGTTTTAATTTTAATAAATATATTTCTCTCTCTCTCGCTCTTGTTATACTCTGGGTCAGTCAGTTAAATAATTGTTTTCTTTTAAATAACACAAGAATAGCCCACGGGGCTTGGAGTAGTAGGTAGCGTGCCTACCTTCTATACCGAACGTCGCGGGTTCGGACCCCAGGTAGTCCGATAATTTTATTTAAGGCATTTGGATACCAAATGGCTTAAATAAGAATGCCTGAACCCCAAATAATAATATATATTCATAACGGTTATCGTCAAAAGTCTTAAATGGCCTACGTTGCCGAAAAGACTGTGTGAATGTGAGTGTGAATGAGAAAAAAGTGTGAATGTTTAAAAAAAAAAAAAAAAAAAACACAAGAATACAAAAAATCTGATGCGACTCATCGCAATGCACACAACTTTCTCTTACCTTCGGTAATTAAAAGTTGTTTTCTGTGCATGACACACCAGATTTCTTGTGTCGACATAGGCCTATATTTAGTTTCATGGACACATTAGAATTTAAGTTGACAAATATATAAACACTGAAAAAATTTATATTTTTATTTTACTCCATTAGCTATGAAATTCAAGAGTAAAGTGTGCTTTAAACAATTTTGAGTGTAAAATGGGAATATATATTTTAAAGAGTATCTAAAAAAATAATTGATTTATGAGTTTTAATCAAAATAGTTAAAGCCAATTTTATTTAAAAAAAAAAGTACATCAGTAAAGTACAGTAGAGTAGCTAGGTGGGGACGAAGGGGGCGCTCGTCCCCTCCAATTCAGGCGCATCAATCAAGCTTTTGAGGCCCCTCGATACCGACATAAGCGCTCTAGGGCATCTAAGATATATCCCAGGGACGGTGATTTTATCATATGCTTTCCATAGATTGTCCAAAAAATTGATAGTTTTCTTTTAAATTATATTACAACTTAAAAAACGTCGCCCTAGTTGAGCTTCGCCCCCTCCGCCCTCAAAGGCTAGTTACGCCTTTTAAGTACTAGTATTCTTTGATCGATTTGATTGAAATTTTTTGAGACTCTTGTAACATGGCTATTTAGCTTAAGTATCAAATTTGAGTATCAAGAGTTGATTCGTTTTTCAGTTATTTCGTTTAACCCATATTTTTTGATATTTCACTTTAAATTAATTAAATTTATTGTGAAAAAAACTAAAATTCAAGCTAATAAGGAATTGCCTCTTTTAATGGAAATTTTAACAAAAGAAATAAAATAGGCATGTAAAAGCAATAAAAATTTTTGTAAAAATTTAGATAAATACAGAGAGTCTATATATTTTGGTATTTTAAGTGAAATAGACCTTCGTAGAATTTAGGATTTTTTCACAATAATTTTATTAAATTTCAAATGAAATATCAAAAAATATAGGTTAAGGGAATTACTCAAAAACGAAAAAATTCTCAATACTCAAATTTTATATTTAAGCTAAGTTTCCATGTTTTTTGTATTTCTCTTATACTTTTGTATTTCTCTAAATACTAAATAGTCTAAATATAAATTGTCCCAAGAGTTTATAATATCAATTCAAATTAAAGATTGATTAACTCTATTTATATTTAACCAGGACAAAAACCGAGAGCAAAAAGCCTCCTTAACCCTTAATGGGTAAAGAAAATTAAATTCGCTAGGAGCTATGAAGAATTTCCTAACTTTTTGTCTCTTGTTCTAAGTACTCTGCGTTAATTTAAGATGTCTCTACTCATCAAGAGTTAACGTATTTTTTTCGTTTGTTAGATTATTATTATTCTTTAATTTGAGAAGGTATAAAATTCTCAAACTAATAAAAGTTTATTTAATCTAATGGCCGAAATTGGAGATGGAATGGGATTAGACTAATCCATGTTCAAGTCGGTTTCGAACTCAGAACTCACTATTAGAAGCCGATTACTTTGCTGACTCACAAAAGCAATGTAAATAGAATTACAAGAAAAAAAAAGAAGAAATTAAATAAATTTTTATCTTAAATAGACTTGAACTTTTTACTCGTTGTTTGGTGAAGATGGCAATTTTCAAAATAAAATTTTCTCATTGGATCAATGTTTTTATATCGATTGAGTTAAAATAAAATGTAAAATTTTTAATAATCCACTAATAAAAAATTCTCAAGTTTTGGTAATAGTCAATCTGAAGTTGATAATTTTGCTGTATAAATTTATTTGCCAATTTAATGTACAAGTTGCAAGACTATCGGCAAAATCCTTGTTTCATAATTCAAAAGATTTCAAAGCGAGAAAATTTATTTAAAATAATAATAAGGAAAGACAGGTTCAGTAAAAATGACGTTTTGATCTCTGAGACGTTTTAAGATAACTTTATTATCTCATCCTCAGGCCTTTATTCAATATTTTCATAGAGGTAGAGAGAGCAGAGTATGCACATTGTTTTATAATAAATAAATTTTAAAATAATCGTGAAAGAGAGTAGTCCTATCAATGTAGACTTTAACTTCCTTAAAGCAAATATTTAAATCAGGATAATAAAGTTAAAGTTAACTTTAAGTGCCTCCGAAATCGAAAGGATTTTTCTTTTGGCTGAATCTGTAGTACGTAAGACCAAGATTATTCACACAACCAAATCTTATATTACCAATTAAAATAAATTAATTTCGACTCGTCAGATTAAACTCCGATGTTGTAAGAAAAATATATTCAGCGAGAATTTTGATATCCCGAGTAAAAATGATTAAAAATGATCGAGGGATACACACGTCCGCAGCAGGTCTGCATAGTGAACCTTGAGGGACACACAGGGATATACATGTCCACACCAGGGACACCCAGGGATACACAAGCCCGCACAAGGGACACCCACAGTAAATTGAAAGTGACTAGAAGAAAAATGTGTGTCCCTGGTGCTGGCTTGTGTATTCCTGTGTGTCCCTGGTGTGGACGTGTATATCCCTGTGTGTCCCTCAAGGTTCACTATGCAGACCTGCTGCGGGCGTGTGCATCCCTCGATCATTTTAAATCATTTTTACTCCTTTTTTAAAAATTTTATGTTATTAAACTAACAGTAAGTTTGTGAAAAAAAAAAATATCTAAATTAAATTAATATATGTTTTGAGTTATTTTATGAAAGAGTCGTTAATTATTTTTCAGAAAAATCTGATTTATTATATTACTTTATAAAATAAAATAATAATAAATATTTACTTTTAATTAATATTCAGCTTTTAGCGTTCCTATTTAATTATAATATGATTGTGTATTATTTATGTTTTTGACTTGAAAATTAATAATTTTAATTAAATTAAGCAGCTTTGTTATGTATTTATCTAATTAATAAAATAATTCTTGGTAATTAACCCAATTCTAATTTAATTGTTATTTTCATGCTACTGATTTACTGGCATGTTTAATTTGACTATATATTCAAAAGTTGTTCTCTCCCTACCCTCTCTCTCTTGGCTTTTATATCCCTATAGAGTTTGCCATCAGCAAAGGGCTGTTGGCCGAGATAACACGAGGTCAAAAATATATCTTATTATTCCGCAGCCGTTGTCTATGGGTGTGCATGTATGTGTGTGTATCGCATCGCCTTTTATGGAGTGCGGCGCTCAAGACGCCTCCATTGCGGAGCGATTGTGTGGCGACCATCAGCACCCTACCACCCTCGCCAAAACCCAAAGACAAGACAATGGCGCCGACCGCACTTCCGCCATCGACTTCGCAAACATTGAAAATCATCAGAAGCCAACTTGTTGTTCCTTTGAATTATTCATGGGGCCCATGCGTGAGACGATCTGCATAACTTATCAACTACAACAACTATACAATTAGTAGTAGTATACTACTTACTAACTTGTTGTAGTTAAAATCACTTTGTAAAAACTATTAATAATAGAGATTTATAGATCATTACGTTAAAATTAATTTTATGAAATGTCTTAAATTCCGGTCGTAATTTTCTGGATTTGTTCAAGGTAGTGAAATTTATTGATTTCTTTTATTTCCTTTAGTATATGGTATAAACAAAATTGATGTTTCAATATATTATCAACATTTCTATTTATTTGGATCTTATAGATAGAGTTTTAAAGTAACAAAACGCAACCCGAAGTAAAATGTTATGCGACCCGGACAAGAAGAGAAAATAGATTATTCCGGGTAGGCTATAGATCAGGGGTCACTGAGCTATCGGGCCCAGCATGAGAACTCGATCGAAGAAAAGATGCCTTTTTTGAGTTATCTAAACATAAATATTCCCGAATTAAAATTTTAATATAGATCTAGTTATGTGGGATGGTGTCAGCCAAGAAAAAATAAAAATAAATTTATTCCAACAGTCCTAGCAGAATGGTTGCGATGGTAACAAATATAAATATTGAAGAGATGAAGTGGCTGTTATATTTGACAATAAGAGGATAAAGGAGCAAGCAGCCAGGTAGTTAGTCTCCACGAAATGAAACTCTCTATTGAGGAAACAGTTTCGGTTTTAATGAAATATAACCATCTTTTCTAAATCTTTTGTTATTTTGATTTTTCTAACTCAACAATGCTTTCAGCTCAAAATGGACTGATGATGGTTATATTTCATTAAAACCGAAACTGTTTCCTCAATAGAGAGTTTCATTTCGTGGAGACTAACTACCTGGCCTGCTCCTTTATCCTCTTATTGACAAATATAAATATTTTGCCATACTTATAAATTTTACATCAAATGGCTTAAATAGAAATGCCTGGACCCCCCCCCCCCCCCAATAGATTTATTAAATCATACGAGTATCGGTAAAATTCTTAAATGGCCTAAGTTGCCGAAAAGACTGTGTGAATGTGTGTGAGAATGAGAAAAAGTGTGAATGTTTAAAAAAAAAAAAAAAAAATTTTACATCTTGAAAATTGAATCTACCGTACTGTCAGAAACTAAATACATGTCGACACGAAAAATCTGGTGTGACAAGCACAGACTTTACCTTCGGTAATCGAAAGTTGTGTGCTGTGCTCCAGTCACACCAGATTTTTTATTAATGATAACAACTGAGAAAGCCGAAATACCAAAAAAAGGTGATAGTGTTAAAAAAAAATATTTTAAATTTAGCTGAAACTCTCAAAAATGCCCTCGCGGGGAGTATCGCTAATAAAGAGGAGTTGATATACGGTGCCGTTCTTTGGAAGGAATGTTAAGTAGAAGTCTCAGCCAATAATGCAATATTTTACATTCTAAGCCCTATGTCCGTGTTTAAATTAGTTAGTTTCTTATCAATTGACACCCCTTTTCCTTAAATACATTAATTTAAATAGTAATATAATAATAGGTATTTTTTTTCTCTCTAGTATAATTTTATGACAGAATGATTGTGAGGGTAGATGATAACAATCACAATTTAATGAAATATATTGTCACTATATAATTAAAAGAATGTCCAAATTAGTGTAGCACGCGAGGTTTGTGTTTCGTGATGAGAATCTCTTTACTCGTCAAATATTATATCTATCTCTCATCTTCAGGTAAAATAGAATTTTAGTTATACAGTAAAATACAGTATAAATAAAATTATCATTCTTTTTTTTTCTATTCTTAATTTTTTTAATTTTCTTCATATTCGATTTCTGAATTTTATTAGATTTATAATAAAAATAAAATTGAGGGATGAAGTTCAGGAGTGAGAACTTCACAAAATCAGAGAAAAGTAACAAAAAATGTTCATTTCATGAATATGATGATTTATCCACAAAAAATGTCATAACCTTGTGGGGAAAAAAAATTAGTTTTTAATATAGAATGAAAATTATAATATTGGATTTTTTTTAAATCCCTATATACTGTATAAAAAATGTTTAATTTATAAAATTCTTCTTTTTAAAATTCCAACATGTTTCTCATTCTTTTTTTTTTAAATGGAATTCTCGCTGAAAATGAAAATATCAGAGGAGACATTCTATGTCTAGTCTTTCATTGTTCTCAAACTCTTTAATTTGAATGAGAATTTTTTAGCCTTTTTTGGGAATCTGAGACTCCATTTATATTTACAGCATTTAAACTAAATCCTAGCCAATATAATATATTAATTGGAAAATATATAGCTCAGGACAAGTAAAAAACCATTGACTCATATCAGAAAGAAAAACTTCTAAGCGATAGAGCTACTCGCAGGGATTTCTCTAAGTCCAATTCCCCCCCCCCTAATTTTTAAAAAATAAATCAATAAAAATATAGAGATTGACATATAGGCTAGTATAAAAATTTTAAAAGTTGAAGAGATTATTTTCTTTAAAATGTATTCTTCCCCCCCCCCCCCCCCCCACCCCAATGCTAGAGATGTTGACAAATGTCACTATTGATAATCTTGAAGAGAGTTCGGATCCCAGGCAGTCCAATAAATATTTATTTAAATCATTTAGATATCAATTGATATTAATTACTAAACCTCCCTCCTCAAGGAAAAAATTTTCATGCTGGATATTCATACCAGAGGTTAGGGCTGGACGGTAAACCGGTTTACCGGTAAAAACCGGTAAAAATTTTTTACCGAAAACGCGGTAACGAACCTCTAATTCGATAAAAACCGGTTTTTTTTCGAAAGTCGGTAAAAACCTATTTTTTCGGGCGGTAAAAAATTTTGGTTCGGCGAGAAAAAAAAATGTTCCGCAGCGGCAAACCAAATTGTGGTTCCGCGGCGGCAAAAAATTGGCTCAAATTTTGGTTCCGCGAAAAAAAAAAAAAATGTTTCGGCAAAAAATTGGCTCTCTAAAAAAGGTAAAATATTTTTCCGGCCTGGGAAAAATTTTGGTTCCGCAAAAAAAAAAAATGTTCCGCGGCGGCAAACTTTGGTTCCGCGGGCGGTAAAAAATTTTTACCGACTTTCGAGAAAAACCGGTTTTTTTTCATTATCGAGGTCGGTAATGAAAATCCATTACCGTCCAGCCCTACCAGAGGTTGTGTTTATTTCGCTACTAAGAAATTTTTTTATATTATTATCTCAATTTTTCTTGGGGCAGGGAGCTTTATGGGGGGGGGGGGGGGCAGGCACCCCTAGTTACGCCCATGCGCATCCAGCAAAAGTATTGTTAGTATTGTTATTTGAAATTAAATATTCATTCCATATTAGAGAAAATGGAAACCGTTGAGCTTGATTAAAAATTCAAATATAATGATATTTATTTCCTTATTAGTTTTAGGGCGTGAAGACCATAACTTTGGTTTGTCATGTATACTGCGGTTACATTAATCTTTGAGATCATTTGATGAGTTAGAAATAGAAATTTTCAATAAAATCTGTTTATGTAATTGTACCAATTTCTATAAATCATCCATTTAAAAAGATTTATAATAAAAATGGGGAAGACAATATGAGTGTGCACCTGCTCCACTTTTGCTACCCTTTTATAAGTTCAAGTCAGAATTCCCTTGAGTTCGCAAAGAACTGAAAGAACTACATCGAGCACCAGCTGTGGTGTTAATCATGATTACGATTAACTAGCAAGAGAAAATACAGTATAAATAAGAATCCTTCAAAATAACATTTAATTTCAGAATTAAATGAAAATTGTTCTTTTGATGAACGCCTTATTTCCACTCTCCGAGGATATATACAGTATAATAAAACAGAAAAATACTTGAAAACATATTTTGTCTATTTTTTTTTTATTTGTAATTTACTTCAATGGAAGGCGATGTTAGCAAGAGAGCAAAGAATTGGGGCAAATGCCAAGGGCGGAGACCACAGAAGGCGCCTCACTAATACTAGGGCCATAAATAATGTAAAATGATAAAAAAAAAAAGAAATAAAAAAATAATAAAATCAATTGAAAGGGATATTTGAAATTTAATATTTATATCTGGTCGACTTGAAAAGAGAAATGGAGTACGTTTTTTTAAATATATATATATATGTAATCGTTAAAAAAAAATTCGAGATTTTGACAAGTTTTGAAATATTAAAATGTATTTTTCACAGAAATAATTGAAATAGTAAATTATAGTACAGACAACAGTAGAAGACATTGACATATTCGCTTAGTGATTTTTTTTTGTTTTTTGTTAAATGTATAAATAAATCAGTCTTCTGTAACATTGAAATTTGAATTTTTATTTCAATTTGAAATTCGCTCCTCAAAACCTACCAGGTAGTCTTCCTGACAGGTGGTGACACGTGGCCACCCAATCCACAAATCCTCCTGAGTGAGAGAGAGAGAGAGAGGAGATCATTCTCTTAATAACTCTTGTTATGAACTTGGTGGAGGCCGGGGGCAGATTTCAACTTCCCCGTTTACGCCCGTGAGTTGTTTCGGGACCGGCGCTGGTAAGTAATTTAAACTCTTTATATTGTTAAAAATTAAATTCGATATCATAATTTTGTATTTCCGTAGTGTCGAATGATAGAGCAAATCGGTCTTACTGAACCATTATCTGAAAGGCACCCGAATATTATCTTCTCGTCTACTCATAATAGTTTCGAGAGATATAAGGCCTTTGCCGGGTCTTGCCGTTCCTGGAACTGGGGGTCCAGTCTTTTCATCTCGACCATTTATCTCTCTCTCTTTGTTCAACGGTTCAAGCGGCGGGGACCGAAACGTTGATTAATTTGATTTAAGTAATGAGAAGATAATATTAATTAGAATTTATAAATGGATATTCAATATTTTCTCTGCTTTAATAATTTTATATAAAATATTATCTCTTAATAAATGTAATTAAAAAAAAAAAGTATACTGTATATTATAATTTTAAATAGACTTCTCGGTAATAGATTATCATCATCAACATATTTATATTCAAATGAGTAAATTTTGTTATTGGCGTTTCGAACTTTTCCATCACCTCATCATAGACGTTAATAAATTGTAACCATATCATCTTCACTTATTTTATTATTTATATTAAAATATTTATATATTAATATAAAAAAAAAGAAAGAAAAAAAATCATAGGTTGTATATTGCAATGTTTTTATCATAGGCTTAAAAATTTGAGTTCTGAACGCGTTCAGTAGGGAAGGTTTATAAAGAAGGAGTATGTGTTGTTTTTTTAAGTAGATATCGCCTCTCTATGCATGTAATCTTTATTTTGATATAAAACTCATATTTATAGAATTATTAATTTATTATTTCATTAAATATATATATTTTTTTAAATTCAAATTTTATTTTATTTTGTAATTCTTTTTGTACGAGACCTGGCTTGGCCCGTCTCGCCACAATAATGGCGCCCGAACAGGGACAGAGAAAATATTGAAAAAAAAAAAAAAATAAATAAATAAATAAACAGAATAAGAGTAGACTTTAATTTTTTTGAAAATTAGATTAATCGAAATGGCGACTTCCCTCGAGATGGATCTGTCGGATGAAGAGAGAGCGAGTTTGCTTATTGCTCAAAGGGAGGAACTTTTTGCAGAAGCAATGCTTATAAACAAAAAGTTGGACTCTATAAGTAAAGAAAATTATACCGGTTATCGGGCTCATTTAGAACGAATTGAGGAATTAGATAAAGAGTTTAAATCACTTCAACAGTACATCCGATTATTTAATGTGAAGCAGAAAGACGCTAAGTCGAAGATCGAGGCTCTTCAGCCTCTCACCAGGTTCATGGAGATGATTACCCTAGCCAAAGGCAAATATTTAGCTTTCGCCCACCTTGAACCCGTGGTTCAGGCGTGTGATCCTAACCTTACAGCCAATAGATTCCAAAACTTGCCGCGCGTTCAATTGCCTACCTTTTCCGGTAACTTGGAAGAATGGTCAGCCTATTATTCCCTTTAAAAATCGTTAGTTGGAGATAACAACTTATTAACCGAAGTTGAGAAGTTTCAGTATCTCAGGTCGTCATTAAGGGCCGATGCTTTAGCCGTTATCTCCGACTTTGAGTTAAGTGCAGGGAACTTCCAGCCCGCCTTGAAGGCTCTTGTAGATAGGTACCAAAATACCCGACGATTAGGTAGCATGTACCTCTCAAAGATTACGCAATTTAAGACCATGAAGGACGCCTCTTATGGAAATCTTAAAAGATTTTTACACGTCCACATGAATAGCTTTAATGCACTCCGTTCTCTTGATATCCCCGATTTGTCAGATTTTATTCCGCTGCACCTGGCTTTAGAAAATCTGGACGCAGATACTAGAAAGGCGTTCGAAAATAAATACTCGGGATCCACTATACCATCATATAAGAATTTAATTGATTTCGTCACTTCCAGAAGTAGGGTGGCAGAACTCTTAGGGGAAGATAATAAATCGACGGGTAGGGAAGGTAATATCTCCTCGGGACCATCTAAACAATCATCCTCTCTGTTTCATAGTATGGGAGCGATTTCAAGAGGGGAGGCCGACAAAGGCCTATCATCCAAAACGGAGACCCCATCGAGAAGCGAGTCTAAAAATTGGGAAAGGACCTCCATAAGCGAGAATAAATACCTTGAGTGCTGGAATTGTGGAGGGCATCATTTATGTAGTAAGTGTCCGGAACCTCGACGAAGGTTTTGTTACCGATGTGGAAAACCGGGCGAAGTAACAGCGTCCTGTTCTTCCTGCAACCCGGGAAAAGGAAATCGAGGATAGAGGAGGGGGTCCCTCTAGCCTCTTCTTTGAAACCAGACCCCAATCTTCAACCCAGAAATCTATCTTATCATCCTGCAATTGGAGCAATGTATAACGCCGAAAGTCTGGCCGAGAAATGGTTTATTCCCTTCAGGAACAATAGTCTGAGGAACATAGGTGGGAGTATATTATGGGCTTTAGTTGACACCGGATCCAGCAAATCATACATAGGTTCTCAGGGTGTTTCTCTCATTAGGGATTGGGAGTGGAAACCGGTTTCCTTACACCCATTTACCGCATTGGTCGCTAATGGGGAGTCTTGTTCTATAGACACGGCGTACCATGTGGAGGTCGAGTTGGAGGGCACCGCCCAAAGCTTGGTTCTCCACTATTTATCTGCTCTTACGGTACCAGTGATATTGGGGTTGGATATGATAATCAAGATGGGGTTGAATCTGAACTCTAATTCCACCTGGAGTTTCGGTGGCTGCCCGGAGATCGTCCATCCATTTTATACTAACCCTCCCATCGAGCTGATATCAGGGGAGGGGGTTCAGGGTATACAGATATTTAGCGAGAGAGAGGCTTCGAAATTGCAGGAGATAGTGGACAGGGGGATGAATTCCTTAAGGAGTAATGTAGGAAGAACCACATTGATTACCCACAAAATAGACGTGGGAGATGCAAAGCCTGTCAAGCAAAAGGCCTATCGATACTCACCTAGAGTTCTGGAGGCCATGTATAATGAGTTAGATAGGTACTTGTCAGAGGGTCTTGTGGAGCCCAGTCACGCCGAATGGGCCTCACCGGTGGTAATGGTAAGAAAAGAAGATAAATATAGGTTTTGTGTAGACTACAGGAGGATTAATGCCTTATCGAAGAAGGATTCGTACCCAATGCCGAATATGACACAACTTTTAGATGGTCTCCACCACGCCAGATATTTGTCCAAGATAGACTTGAAGCAAGCATTCTTGCAGGTCCCACTGGCTGATGAGGCCAGTAAGGACATTACTTCTTTTATTGTGCCGGGTAGAGGCCTATTTAGATTTAGAGTTATGCCCTTCGGACTTTCCGGAAGCCCGGCTACATTCCAACGTCTAGCTGATATGGTTTTTGGACCGGAGCTTTTACCCTATGTGGTGGTTTATTTGGACGATCTTTTGGTATGCACTCCTAGCTTTCTGACGCATTGCCGAATGGTGGAGGAGGTCTTTCGGAGATTAAAGGCTGCTGGGCTTAGGGTGAACGAGGAGAAGTGTGAGTTTGGGTGTTCGGAGGTGAGGTATTTGGGATTTTTGGTTAATGAGAAAGGGATGGGAGCGGATCCAGAAAGGGTGTCTTCGGTGACGGAGTTTCCGGTTCCGCATAATCACCGAACACTCAAGCGTTTTTTGGGAATGGCGGGGTGGTATAGGCGTTTTGTTCCTGACTTCTCCACAGTGGTCTCCCCGCTAACAGAGCTTCTTAGGAAGAACGTTAGATGGAGCTGGAGGGAGTCTCAGGAAAAGGCATTTAATTGGGTCAAAACCATTCTTACGTCGGCCCCCATCTTGGCCAGGCCGGACTTCTCACTACCATTCGTTTTGAATACAGACGCCAGCAACGTGGGCTTGGGAGCTGTTCTTACTCAGGTCCAGGATGGATTGGAGAGAGTGATTGCATATAGTTCACGAACGCTCACCGCTAGCGAGCGTAATTATTCTGTCACGGAAAAGGAGTGCCTGGCAGTTTTATGGGGTATTACTAAACATAAGCATTACTTGGAAGGATATAGGTTCACCGTAGTCACGGATCATGCGAGTCTCAGGTGGTTGCTTAACCTGAAAGATCCCAATGGAAGGCTGGCTAGATGGGCTCTTCAACTCCAGCAATTCGACTTCGAGGTGGTTTATAGGAAAGGGACTAGCAACGTAGTTGCTGACGCCTTGTCAAGGATACCCGAGCAGATTTCGATGTTAAGTACGGTCGAGCCGTCTCGGGACCCATGGTTTGAACAAAAGTTCTCAAGGGTCATGAATGACCCTTCCAATCACCCAGACTGGAAGGTAGAGAACGGAAAATTATATTATCACCGTATGTGTCCCCACAAGGAAGACATGGAGGAACCACATGAAGCCTGGAAGTTGGTGGTGCGAAAGTGCTTGCGGAGACAGGTACTGTCAGAATGTCACGACAACCCGGAGGCCGGTCACTTGGGAGTCGAGAAGACCCATTGGAGAGTGGCAAGGCTCTACTATTGGCCGGGGATGTACGCCGATGTCAAACGGTACATAAGGAATTGTGGTGTTTGTCAGAGAGTTAAGCCGCCTAACGCTCCTCCACGGGGGTTGATGGGAGAACGATATATCCAGTCTCCTTGGCATACTGTATCGGCAGACCTGATGGGTCCTTTCCCTAGGAGTAGCGAGGGCAACGTATACCTTTTAGTCTTCCAGGATGTATTTACTCGCTGGGTGGAACATTTTACTAACCTTCGCCCAGTGAGCACGCTTTTATTTCGAGCTCCTGAATTTCACTGTTTTTTATTGGTTTTTTTTCGAGTGATTACGGAGGGGCTGATATCGTTCTGTCGAGAGGGTGACACTCTACCTTCTGCGACAGTGTTCGTGAGTGAGTTTTGTCTTTTTTCCGCCCTTTTGGCTACTTTTATGTTTTTTTGGTTGAATTAAAATCGATTCATTTAATTTAATATAATCTTTCTAAGAAAAGATAATTTTATAAATAAAGTAGTGAATTGAGTCTACCCGTGGACTTTCATTCTGGTTTATTTTTTATTTTTTTTTAATTTATTCAAAAATTTAAATATAATGTCATCAGCGTGTGCAAATTGTAAAAAGCAGGTGTCAGATAAAGAAACCACCAAACTCAAGTGTGATGCTTGCAAGAGATTGATTCATGTTGCCTGTACGGGCCTGACCGGCGAAGACCGTGTCACTCGTCAGCGTGTGAAAGGCATTAAAATAATTTGCAACGGCTGCGAAGCATCCCTGGAACATCTTTCTAACATTAAGGGGGTCTTAGAATCATTTAAGAATGATATTCGTAAAGAGCTGGATGGGTTCAAGTCTGAATTCACTACAATTAACAAAAAATTAGAGGCTATAGATACTTTAACCTCGGCTCAATTCTCTGATCAAATTGCAAATGAGGCTGTGGATAGAATGTCGCGCGCAAAAAACGTTTTCATTAGAGGAATACCTGAGGCTGCCGGGAATATTACTGAAAAAAAAAGAACATGATTTAAATCAAATCAATGAGGTATTGGACACTGTGAATTGCACAGCTGCACCGGTCACTTTCTTCCGCGTTGGCAAACCAGACAGGCCAAGAAAATTCCCTCGGATGATAAAAATTGTAATGTCAAATGAATATGAGGCTCGCTCCATTCTGCGCAACAAAAACAAACTCCTTGAAAAACCGTCAACTCAAAAAATTACAATGATTAGCGACAAGACCCCTATTCAGCTACAGGCTTTGAAAGATCTCCGCACACAACTCGAGGACAGAAGGCAAAATGGTGAAGATAATCTCACTATTAAGTATGTTAATGGATCTCCAAGAATAGTTTCTAATTTTCGTGGATAATTCCTCTACTATGCCATCACTTCTCGACTGGTCTATTTTTTATACTAATATATGCTCTC
>JAKCPI010003245.1:0-20086 GCA_023213315.1 Euborellia annulipes
TCCTCTTTTTTAGACGTTAATGACTGTCATCTTGAAAATGTTACATAAAAAATATATATATATATTTTATAAATTTAAAGGTCTTTTGTAACTTTATTTTGTTTCATTTTTCACAACTCAACTCAGAAGCGCATATAGATGTAATTAATTAAGAGGCAATCAAGGCGACTTTAATTACGTCGCGCCCGTGATGATCACCTCCCCCCTCCCCCCTTCAACCCACCGGGGGGGAAGGAGGGTTGACCGATTAAAAACAAACACAAACAAGAGAAGCAGCAAGCAGCAGCTAGCTAATTGATCAAAAACGTCAGAAGGAGGGGAAACGATCCTGCCAAGTCATTTGAGATAGCACAAATAGCAAAACAACAACAACAACAAAGACGACGAAGGGAAACATATGGCTAAATTTTAATAAATTTTACGTAAATAGAATTTTGGATCACACTTGCATGAATCATAATAAAGTCGTTTCTGAAAGTTAATCATATCAATGATTGACTCTCTACTTTGTCTTTCTATATACTATTATAGGCTATGTGTTTTATTCGATAAATCGAAACCAGATAAAAAACAAACATATTTGACTTCATTATATTATTACCATGATTGGTCTAACCCCAACCGGTAACTAATGGCGAACTACTGTGCATCCCCACCCCCCCCCCCCTTTTTTTCTTACCCCAAATTAGACGGCTATTAAGAGTTGTATTTTTGATTAGCTCACAAGAAATCTTCTAAGTCGAAGAAGAGCAACAGGCGTTGCGTATTAGATTAAAAGCCAATTTTACAAAAGTACACCATCACAGGTATGTACAAAATGCTGAAGCAGACTGACGTATTATCGTGTAATTAATTTTTGAAAATTAGCCCATTATAGCGCCTATGAGGAATGTCGACGAAACGCAACATGATTGAATTACATACAGCCACTGGTGTAATAGATACAAAAACAAAAAACTTACATTTTTTATCAATTGTTTCCGAGGAATACGTGAAACATAAAATCAAAGTTTCTGCTCAATGCTTTATAAAGGATATTTGATACATAGAAATAAAAAAAATTTTCAAAATGAGTTAAATTTAAAAAATATAAGCTCACGACTCAGACCAGTCCACAGCAACGTCGCATAAAATAATACTCATTTTCTCGCCACTACATTTTTTTTTCACTAACGTTATTTTTTCGCAAATCGCCCATTGTGTCAACTGATTTACTTGAGATCTCAAATCTCGATTTGAGATCAGAATGTTCAATGGAGTCAAATGGCTGTTTGACCCAAAAAATTTTGGCTGCGGTTGTAATGTCATCAGAGTGTAAAACAGTGGCGATCCAGAGGTGTTTCTCGGGGGTTGGGGGAGGGGGATACAATCTTGAGCAATTTCCGGTTTCTACCATTCGACACTATTTTTTTTTCTTAATTTCATAAATTGTTAAGACTAATAATATCCCTGATATTTGTTTTACAGAATATAAATACAAATCAAATTTTTAAGTATTAATTTTTAAAAAATACATTTTTTTTTTTTTTTCGAAAAAAGTATTTTTTTCAAATCTCAGGGGGGTATTACCCCTTTACCCCCCTTGTAGAATCGCCCTCTTTATAGAAATGAGCTTCCTCTAAAGAAGAAGAGCCCTTGTACCTTCGAAACATTATGAATTAAACTCATTTAAAAATATAAAACTTTGTTTTTATTTTTTCCCTTCCTACATTCTTGTCGAAAAATCAGCATGGTTATGGAGAGGAGTTTCAAACGGGCAATGGAGATTGCCACAGACCAGAGAGATTCACCTTTTCAATATATAATTTAAAATTGTTTAGTTCCTTATCAGAAACAACAAAAATAAAATAAAAAAGCAAACTAATTTAATTATCTTTGATATTAATTAATTAAAGAAAATAATAAACATACTTACAAATGAAATGACATTTGTAGGTTAAGCTACTTCATATTTAAATTTTGAATTTCATTTTCTTAATTATTTATATTAACATTTTGATTATATTATTCACTAAATAAAAAGAAAACAAAAGCGTTAATGCTCTAAAAACACACAAAAATATGAAATAAAAGCTTTTAACCTGTTTTTTTTTCAGGCAGTTGGTTTTTACAGTTATTTACGACGGTATAGTGGTAATAATTTACGCGTAAATAACTGTGTAATTTACTCTTCTGTAAATAACTTGCCAATTCTGGCCACGACATAGCTTTTTGTTATCATTTTTAATCGAACTTGCTGCAGCTTCTTTCTTGCTTCACAGGTTTTCGGTGTTAAGAATTAAACAATTTTAAAAACTATTTTATTTTATTTTTTCAAGTGGGCCGACTGAATGCATTTTTAACAAGTTTCGAATCAAGATTCGTCTTCAACTAGAAATTATATTAACATATATATAGTTAATTCAATTTACATTCAACTTTTTTTAAAATTTTTTGTAGCTTATTAGTAAGTTAACATCCATCAAATAAAACTGTCCCTTTTTATATAAAAATCAAATCGACCTATTTTATTTAATTTGCTTGAGGAGAATCCTTATTTAATATACTAAAGTAATATTCATTAATGATGATAACCAATGTTGGAAGCTTTATAAAATTTTTATATATGGGTTTAATCTGTTATTAAAGGAAAAAAATTCGTTAATTACAATTTTGAGGTTAACATATATAGATTCAAGAATACCACCTATTCAAGATATATATAAGTCACGTTAATTAAATTTTAAAAATCATCAATCATTTCTCGAATATATATAGCAGGCCGCTCCACCCGCCTTTGCTCTGCCCCTCCCATTGGACCCCCCCTCCAGTTGGCTCGTGCCCTCCTGCGGCGGACCTTCGCCTTTTCTTTATTAAGAGCCACAATTTTTCAGTCAACTCTTTTGTCTTAAAAAAAGATTCTATATTTGGGCCTATAATAGCGGAGTGTCCGTCTGTCGTTGTCTTGGTTTGTTTAAAATATTTTTATCATGTTGATCCTTAAATAAATAAAGAAAATTTAAAGCCTAAAACTTACTTATCTTTTTATTGTCGATATTATTTTAATCGAAGTGGATTGAAAGAAAATGGCGGCGAAAGGTGGCCATCTACCAAAACTTTAGCGCTGAGATCGCCCTGCACAATTCACACCACATGCTCGATTGGGTCAAATTATACACTAAATTCTACATTTTCTGACCAATGTCCTCTGTCTTCTGTCTATTCCGACCTGGGATATTTTTTTAATCGGATGCTGATAATTTTTTCCTTTTCCTTTTCCAGCCTCTATTTTCAATAATGGATTTTTTTTACATCCTCAAATTTATTATTCTCAACTTATTTTTTCTCGTTTATGCTTTTTGAATCATCCTGTAGCGTTATCCTCTTTCAATTCTTCGTACACAAAAGGATTATAATATATATATGTATGTAATTTTATGCAACATTTATTTAAATTTTATCATTTATACACTAGACTTAGTTTCAAAAGAAAAAAATTAATTTTTTTCTCCATAAATAATTCCATTAAAGATAAATAAATCCACTTGAAATAATTAAAAAAATACTAAGACTTAAAAAAAAATAATAAAACCCCCTGAATATAGTAGAATTTAAATTAAATAGAAGCCTCTGGTTGGTTTTGAATTGGGATTGTGGCGGCTCTAACTCTATACTTTCCTGGTGATGTTGCCCATAAACAATTTGCATGTATTCAACACATAAATGGTTCTGAGATTACTTTAATCCTTGCTTTTCAATTCATCCATTTAGGCTTGTGGTTAATTGCTGTCAGGTGACTGCAATTGCCATTTTATCTTTCTCTGATATATTTTCTTTTCAAACAGATTTAACTAACAGTAATTAAAAAAAAAAAAAAAATCGGTTTAATAAGTTTATTTTTTGATTACAAAAATTTTAAAATGATTATTTTTTATGCTTACTAACAACACTAAAGTGACAAAAAATATTAATCCTATTTTTTTATAATTCAAATTCCATTCAATTTGCTCTTGGAATTGAAGTACTAGGTTTTCGGATTATGATTTCAAAGCCCACCACATTTAGCCAATCGCAAAAAATTGTTCAATTCTATCAAGGTAGAACCTAATTAAAAATACCTAAAAGCAAAAAAAATTAATTTTACGTGGGTATTATTTCGTTAAAGCTAATATTGGTGATTGATTGAGTCCCAGGAGACCAGCATGTAAGGGGTAAAAAAAGAATACGCCTAGAAGTCATGCCACACCCTCATTTTGTTAAATGTGTAAAATTTGAACTTTTCTCCGTGCAATATTGGCAATACCAAAGTGTGCCACTTCTATGTATGTAAGTAATATTATTCGTATTGTAAAAACCTAAGAGAAGATAGACATCGAGAAAAAGGAAGGGAATGTTCAAATTTCCTTATAGTGCCCAGAACTTTTATAATTTTATCTCTCCATTTTAAGGTGCGCGTCTCGGGGTGCTAATTTTGAGAGTTTCCAGCGGCCACAATTTTGATGCTATCGACCTCAATTTTTTTTTTTTAAATTAAAGCTATTTAAAATATCTACAACTTATAGAAGCCCTTTTTTTGATTTTCGAAAAAATAAATTTTTTTTAAGATTAATCGCAATAAATAAAAGATACTTTAGAAAAATTTGGTCTATATCTTATAGATAACTAAATTAGTAATCATTGTGTTAAAAAATATTAATTTTTTACGCTTAATTAATTAGCTGGAATCTTTCAAATGAAATTGAATAAAACGCTTGTTTTCCTATGGGCAGAACTAACGCCATCTCTTGCCGCTTAGAGTTTTTCGAGACTCGCCCCTTAAATAAAAAAAAATTATTAACTTTAATTTTATTTATTAAATCCCTGATATGATTGCTATTATTTTACCTAAAAGTAATGAGATAATTATTTTAAGAACGCTAACAAAAAAATGTAATTTATTTTCAAATAATGTCTGTCATTTGAGATTTTAATCATACAAATGAATTATGATTAGAGAGAGCGAGAGAGAGGGAGACGAGAGTACACGTTCCGTTTGCTTTGAAAGATATTATCAAAAATAATAAATAAATAAAGCCTAGGGGGTAAAAAATAAATGTTCAAAAAGGAATCAAATATTAGAATTGATAAAATTAACTGTGTAAATTGAATTTGGTTTATCAATGAATTTTATTAGCCGATAGGCGGGCGCATCCAAAAATAAATAGTAACTTTGAAATAACTTTTCATAATATAATTTATTTCATTTCAATTTTTAGAAAATAATTGTCTGAAAATTTATCTACTCTTTTTGTTCTTTTCGATTTTAAACGCCCATTATAAAAATATCTCTTAAAAGATTTTCTTTTTTTAAACCAACATTTTGGATATCTATAGAATAGAAATTTTTTATCTTTATTAAAAACAAAACAAAAAAGTTTATAATCAAAAGAGAAGGGGAGGGAAGATGAGATGAAAGCTATCAATCAATTTTTCCATTCAATTCGACGATTAAATTTTTTTTTTTTTATAAATATGATATCTATCAGTTGGAGAAAAATCAAACTAAAAAAAAAAAAAAAATTGCTAGTTTTATTTTTTCACTATCATGGGTTGTTTAAAGGTGGGAACACCAATATAGGATTTTTTATGGGATGAGAGATTCTATAAACAGGTGGGCGGTGGCGACCGAGGGGGGGGGGGGGGGGGGTGCCCGCCCCCGGCCGGGCCCCTTTTTTTAAAAAAAAAAAATTTAAAATTTTTTTTTAGCCCCGCCCCCCCCCCCCCTAAAAAAGGAGGGGGGAGAAAAATAAAAAAAAAAAAAAATATTAAAAATTTTTTGCCCGGCCCCCCCCTTTGGGGTTGGGGGGGGAGGGTTTTTTTATATATTTTTTTTTGGTGGGGGGGGGGGGGGGTATATATAAGAACCCCCCCCCCCCCAAAAAAAAAAAAAAAAAAAAAAAAAAAAAAAAACCCCCTCCCCCGCCCCCCCCCCCCCCCCCCGCCAGGTGGGTCCCATAGTCATTAGACGTTCATTAAAAATAATACCATAATTCTCTCTAAATAATACATGCACATTACATTTCAGTTTGTATGCATGCATTGTATTCCTATAACTAACTACAGGAATTAAGACAATACTGAAGTTGGGACAATAAAATTGACCCAAAGCCTCTCTATTGAAGGGAGGATTTTATTTCTTGTACACTGGTTGGTCATCTAAAGAGGTTATGATTTTTTGTCTAAAATACAGTTATTATTATATATTTTTACATTTATTTTAAAACTATCAATTTTAAGCCTCAAATCACCTTAACGGTGTTAGTATTTGAAGGTATTATTTATAAAAATTTCATCACCAGACAGGCCCTCCTGTAAATTGAATCTCCCAACCAACCTCCCCCACTAGGTTCGCATCCGGTCCAAAAATTTATTTAAATTGAATTGGCTGCCAATTAAATAAATAGGGATGGGGCTAAATACATAGGCGCCGAAACTGGGGGGGGGGGCAAGGGTACATGCCCCCCCCCCCCCGGCATCCTATAGGGGGGGGCAATATGTCTTCTTTTATTTCATTTATTTTTAAAAATGATATATTTTTACTTTTGAAAAATAAAATCTTCTAAATTAAAAAAATTTAAAAGAGTAAGAAATTCATTTTTTTCCAAATTTTTTCCAAAAATTTTTGATAAAATCACTAGCAAATTTTTTAAAATTTTAATTTTATTAAAATTGTGATTTTATTTAAAATTTTTAAAGTTTTATAGTAGATTTGTTTTTGTTTTATACTATTTGAACATATTAAATTATTTTAATTTTCAAAAAAAAAAAAATTTTTGCCCCCCCTGATTCAAATTTGTTCCGGCGCCCCTGGCTAAATAGCCTCCGATGCCGAAAAAGACCTTAAATAAAAAAAAAAAAATTAAAAAAAAACGTCCACCCAGGTAGAAATTTTCTTAGTCGGACAAGTTATTAGCTTAGAATTAGCTTTATTTAAGCAGAGTCTAAGATAGTTTTTAAGCTTATTTCTAGCTTATTATTAGCTTAATATTAGCTTATTATTAGCTTATTATTAGCTTGTTATTAGCTTATTATTAGCTTATTATTAGCTTGTTATTAGCTTGTTATTAGCTAGTTTCCTTAGGTTGCTGCTATCTTATTTCTAGCTTATTATTAGCTTGTTTTTAGCTTGTTTTTAGCTTATTATTAGCTTATTTTTAGCTTATTATTAGCTTATTTTTAGCTTGTTTTTAGCTTATTATTAGCTTGTTTTTAGCTAGTTTTCTAAGCTAATTTCAAGGTTCGTTTGGATATCTAGCTTAAAGCAACCTTGCATTCCATTGATACTATAAGGTTGTATTGTATTCGAATAAGTAATTACTTTTATCTTAAGGTACTGACCAGGGCCCAGCAAACCCCCTCCCCCCTCCATAGCACCTGCTCTTCTATCAAATGTATATAAAAAAATTTTTAATTTGAGAAAAATCATTTTGAATAATTATTCTTAATAAATATAAATTTGGCAGAGTATCAGTATATTAAATAAAATTTAAATAATAAATTTTTTAATTACTTAGAATGAGTGTAAATAGTAATCTAATATTATTCTTGAATTTTACTCTTTTATTTATAATTTAAAAAAAGACCCCCTGCCTACCTGAAAAACCCAAAAAGGAAGCTTTGTAAACAAAAGAATTTACAGTTAGAGTGGACACAGGCAGCTTTGGTCAGGTTAGTCTCTCTAAACTTTAGGCCTGATAGGATCGTGAATTTTTTTTTAGAATTTAAATTTGTGTTTTAAAAATTCGAGGGTGCAAACTAATTTTTTAAATATCTCTTTTGCCCCCCCTGAAAGACGCTATTCATCATTTATGTAAGTATATTTATTACATATAAAATAAATAAGAAATAAGCTTAAATGATTAAATATTTTTTTTAGATTTTTAGGTCCAGTGCTAAGTGCTTGGTTTCATAAAGAATATAACATCGTGATTTATTAACTGCATGTTTTAAAAATAAATATATATTGATAAATTATGTGATTTCTCATTTTTTGTAAAAAGTGGACTTATACCACTTTCAAAATAAATGGTCCATACCCAGGTAGAAATTCAACCTTAAAATTAGCTAATATTAAGCTAATTTTCTAAGTTTAAGCTTAAAATTAGCTAACAAAATTAGCTTAGTTTAAGCTTATTTTGTAACGCTTTTCTAAGCTAGCAGCAAGCTTACCGAATTAGCTTAAAATTAGCTAAAAAAACTAGCTAAAAATAAGGTTGTTTTGTTAGCTTAAAATAAGCTTGAAATTAGCTTAAAATAAGCTTAAAATTAGCTAACAAAACTAGCTAAGGGCAAGGTTGTTTTGTTAGCTTAAAATAAGCTTGAAATTAGCTTAAAATAAGCTTAAAATTAGCTAACAAAACTAGCTAAGGGCAAGGTTGTTTTGTTAGCTTAAAATAAGCTTGGAATTAGCTTAAAATAAGCTTAAAATTAGCTAACAAAACTAGCTAAAAATAAGGTTGTTTTGTTAGCTTAAAATAAGCTTGGAATTAGCTAACAAAACTAGCTAAGGGCAAGGTATGGTATTTTGAGTTAAAAAAAGTATTTGCAAAAAATAAAATTTTTATTTAAAATATTTTTCCAACACAAACAAAAGAGATAAAATACATATATATGGACCATTTATTTTGAAAGTGGTGTAAGTCCACTTTTTACAAAAAATGAGAAATCACATAATTTATCAATATATATTTATTTTTAAAACATGCAGTTAATAAATCACCATGTTATATTCTTTGTGAAACCAAGCACTTAGCACTGGACCTAAAAATCTAAAAAAAAATATTTAATCATTTAACCTTATTTCTTATTTATTTTATATGTAATAAATATACTTACATAAATGATGAATAGCGTCTTTCAGGGGGGGGGGGCAAAAGAGATATTTAAAAAATTAGTTTGCACCCCTCGAATTTTTAAAACACAAATTTAAATTCTAAAAAAAAAATTCACGATCCTATCAGGCCTAAAGTTTAGAGTAGACTAACCTGACCAAAGCTGCCTGTGTCCACTCTAACTGTAAATTCTTTTGTTTACAAATGCTTCCTTTTTGGGTTTTTCAGGTAGGCAGGAGGTCTTTTTTTTTAAATTATAAATAAAAGAGTTAAAATTCAAGAATAATATTAGGTTACTATTTACACTCATTCTAAGTAATTAAAAAATTCATTATTTAAATTTTATTTCATATACTGATACTCTGCCAAATTTATATTTATTAAGAATAATTATTCAAAATGATTTTTCTCAAATTAAAATTTTTTTTATATACATTTGATAGAAGAGCAGGTGCTTAGGGGGAGGGAGTTTGCCTGCGGCCCTGGTCAGTACCTTAAGATAAAAGTAATTACTTATTCGAATACAATACAACCTTATAGTATCAATGGAATGCTTTAAGCTAGATATCCAAGATAAAAACGAACCTTGAAATTAGCTTAGAAAACTAGCTAAAAACAAGCTAATAATAAGCTAAAAACAAGCTAAAAATAAGCTAAAAACAAGCTAATAATAAGCTAAAAACAAGCTAATAATAAGCTAGAAATAAGATAGCAGCAACCTAAGGAAACTAGCTAATAACAAGCTAATAATAAGCTAATAATAAGCTAATAACAAGCTAATAACAAGCTAATAATAAGCTAATAATAAGCTAATAATAAGCTAATAATAAGCTAATAATAAGCTAGAAATAAGCTTAAAAAACTATCTTAGACTCTAAGCTTAAATAAAGCTAATTCTAAGCTAATAACTTGTCCGACTAAGATAAATTTCTACCTGGGTATATATGTATTTTATATCTTTTGTTTGTGTTGGAAAAATATTTTAAATAAAAATTTTATTTTTTGCAAATACTTTTTTTTAACTCAAAATACCATACTTGCCCTTAGCTAGTTTTGTTAGCTAATTTTAAGCTTATTTTAAGCTAATTTCAAGCTTATTTTAAGCTAACAAAACAACCTTGCCTTAGCTAGTTTTGTTAGTAATTTTAAGCTATTTTAAGCTAATTTCAAGCTTATTTTAAGCTAACAAAACAACCTTATTTTTAGCTAGTTTTTTTAGCTAATTTTAAGCTAATTCGGTAAGCTTGCTGCTAGCTTAGAAAAGGTTACAAAATAAGCTTAAACTAAGCTAATTTTGTTAGCTAATTTTAAGCTTAAACTTAGAAAATTAGCTTAATATTACTAGTTTTAAGGTTGAATTTCTACCTGGGCATCAGTGGCATTAATCCGTCCCGTCCCCGGTGCGTTCAACGGTCTTGTTTCTCTTTGTTTCGATTTTTTGGCGTTGCTTAACAACATTTATCTTGGTGGGTGCTGTCTAATTCTTCTTTCCAGGTCCGCCGGTATATCGTGATTTTTTATTTCTGCCATTAGCCCTAAAAGCATTATTATTAGGCTTACAAATTCATTTGATTTTATTTCTATTAGCCATTCGTTTAATAGACATTTAAGGGTTAATACTTAATTAAGATAATCAAATGATAAGTAATATGGGAATTAAATTATTTGCTAAGAGGATTTGAATATTTTGCATAGCCGGCGAAATCTTTTATAATTTTAATAGAATTTTCAATATTCCTTATTTTTTATTTGTAATGCCATCTTTTTAGTGGAGAAGTTAATTTTTGAAATTTTTTTAACAGAAATATGTAATCCGAGAGTGGGGAAAATTAGATGTCATTGGAGGATAATATAAAATTCCTTTTCTAAAAGGAATTTCAAGATTAAACTTGATCGCTTTTTACATATAAAAAATCGTTTAAAAATGATAATAAAAAAGGACAGATCGGCTTTTGAGAATTTCATATTTTATTTTTTTCAACACATTTCCGTGTTGGCCGAGATGAAGCTCGGTCGTTTTTACTTCCTCTAGTCTTCTATTTCGCCCTCAGAATTGTTTGTACTTCAAAGGAAAGACAATAGGCTAATATTGTTCTGTTTTACATTTTGAATTCTAATGTACTTCTAATGTGGGAAACTAAATATATGTCGACACGAAAAATTTGGTGTGACCAGCACGGAACTCCACTTTCAATCCACGGAAAATATCTGCCAAAGGTCTATCTACTAAATATTATATCTACCAAAGGCCACTTTGAACTAATATAACCATTCTGTGATAATTTTAATTTTCTGGTCAAATTCTCCCGTAACTATTAACTTTTAAGTTGCCCTCGGGGCTTGGCGTAGAGGTTAGCGTGCTAACCTCGTATACCAAACGTCGCGGGTTTGAACCCCAGGCAGTCCGATGATTTTATATAAGGAATTTGGATACCAAATGGGGGGGGGGTTTGAACCTCCAAACCCCAAAGACTTTAAACCATAGGCGTAGCCAGGGGGGCTACGCCTATGGTTTAAAGTCTTAAATGGCCTAAGTTGCCGAAAAGACTGTGTGAATGTGTGAAGTGTGTGTGATTGTGAGTGTGAATGAGAAAAAAGTGTGAATGTTTAAAAAAAAAAAAGTTATTTTATAGAAGTTCTTTTAATTAAGACTTACTTATAGGCAGGGGACTGTCTAGTGGCGGATTAATGCAATTTTGTCGGGAGGGGGCGGTTTTTTTTTAAATTTTTTATTTAAGGACTTTGTCGGCATCTATGGCCATTTAGACCCCTTTCCTATTTATTTAAATTGATTAGTTACAAATTCAATTGAAATTAAAGAGCGGAAATCATAATTTATTTAGATTACTATTGATAGTTTTTATAACTGTTTGAATTTCTTCTCGGGGGGGGGGCGATCGCCCCCTCGCCCCCCCCCCTTTAATCCGCCCCTGGGACTGTCATCTGCCCACTATGATAAATTCTATAATAAATTTTGTCAAGTTCTAAGTTGCTAGTTTTGTGAAATTTGTATTTAGTTCTTGAACTCAGAGATTATTAAGGTTTTCCTTTACAGCTTAAGACGAATATCGGAATGGTTAATGTGACTCCTGGCCTCGTGGCTTGCGCAAATTTTTTTTATAGTTGTTTGATTATCAAACGCTTAACGCTTATTGCATTTAGGTAGGGAAGCGTGAGCGTTTGTCAGCGCTTCTCTCTAGAAAAAAAATGGCTGACGCTAACGAGTAGCTATTATTATTTATTAGAAGTTTTCTATGTTCTTGTTTAAAATATTTTATTATTTACTCTTTTATTTAATAAAAATGTATTTTTGAATCAGAGCCCCGAAAAAAAAAAATAAAATCCGTAATTAATCAACTTCTAGGGAGGCAATTTAATTATTATAAAAAAAAGACTAATAACTGTGAATGCTGTTGGAAAAAAGGTAGTTTGGACTTTAGATAATGCCAAGTTCCTTCCTTATTTCCGAAATCATTGCAAAATATAATATATTAAAAGATTATGAATTGTTTTCTTTCAAAATGTCATACATAACCTATTAGTGTCATTTTATTTCTTATTTTTATTTTTTATTTTATTACTTGAAAATTTTTTTTCTAATTCCTTATTATGAGGGTTTACATTTTCTTCATCCTTATTAAATAATTCGACTAATGCTGTTATTATTAAAGCACCTATGACAGGAATTAATTTTTCACCCGCCATCTTGTTTACTTGCAATCGCTTATAATTGCCAAATAAAACGCTAGTGAGTGAGCGCTCATAAGCGCTTACAAGTCAAATCGACCGACTGAAAATAGCGCTGATAAGCGTAAGCGCTTAAAGCGTGTGAGCATCCAAATCGAACGCACCCTATATCTTTTTGTTTCAATTGAAATATTAATATATCAACATGTTGTTTGCTAATAGACATACATTTCTGTGTTGTCTTGTCTTGTTATTGTATTTAAATTTGTATTGTGTTTGTTTGGACCTAGAGACCGAGGACTGGTGCCCCTAAGGCTAATAAATTTATTTATTTATTTAAATATATAAATAAACAAATTGTACATTGCTCTTTTAAGAGTATAAGATATTTTTATTCACCCACATCCGCTCTTTAATGTAAAAACATCGGTTTGCATCCAATTATTTTTTAAATGAAATAAATCCATCATTATTTATAAACTAAAGGTAATATATATATAAGTCAATTAATGGATGTATGATAATTAAAAATAAATCCTTTTAACGATCATAAATATTAGATAATTGAAAAAAAAATACGCAAATCCATAAATATATTAAAATCCCTTAGCAATTAAAATAAACATTAAAAACAAGCCTCGGGCATTTTGTCATCCTGACTGTCCCCTCATACTTTTTCTCTATTCCATTTCAATTATTTATTTAAATAAAAGTGAAAAGGATTATTAAATTAAATTGTTTTTTATTAGAATCCATGAACATACCTTTAGTACAATAAATGAAATAAAAAGACTCCTTAATTTTTTTTTTTTTTTTTTTTTTTTTGTAGTGAATTACAAGAATAATGTATCTTTTTTATTGCCAGACTTATAATTCCCGTATAACATAAAAGTAACTTTTCTAAAAATGGCTTTTTATACGAAACAAATAACTAATGCAAAAATTAAAGCAATTTTCAGGCAAAGTATTTAATTTAATTTAATTAGGAATGGTCGATTCAAACTCGAATCGATTCGGTATTTTAAAAAAATCGATTATTGATGGTCGATTTTCGGTTTTACTTATTAGCAGTTTATTTGAATTTTCGCCCTCTTGAGGTCCCTTGAGGTCATGGCAGTCACTCAAAGGAGAGTAGCCTCAAATTTGGCAGGTCGCCCTCAGAATCTATTTTTCTATTAGTGTGAGGTGGATAGCTGAGTAGATCTTGCAGTAAGGAATAAAGAAAGAGCTATTTTTATTTCGTTTATTAGGCATTTCAAGCCGACTTTTCGGTCAGATTTGCGACTATTCTCAGGACTGAAATGAAGTGTGTCAATAAAACTCCTCAAAAGTCGAATGGCGTAATTGAGTAAAATATTTATTCATATTTAAACTTTCTACCGTGGGCTCTTGTTGAAACATTATTATAATGAGGTGTTCACTCAACTATGAGTTGAAAATATAGACTAGGTTATGTGTTTCAAATTATTTATTAATTATGAAACACAACCTAGTCTATATTTTCAACTCATAGTTGAGTGAACACCTCATTAAAAATATTTATTGCCATTTAATAAGGACTATAGGCTATGCGAGTCAAAGCTAGACAAGGGCGGATCCAGAGGTGTTTCTCGGGGGGGGGGGGTAATTTGGAGTGACTCGTCGCACAGCACACTATTTTTTCTTAATTTCAGTAATTTAAAGGCGCATTCTGTACTTGTTTGCCAGAATATAAATACAAATCAAATTTTTAAGTATTAATTTTTAAAATTTTACGTGAAAAATAAATTTTTTTGCAAAAAAAAGGTATTTTTTCAAATCTCGGGGGGGGGGGGGTAAAGGGGGTAATTACCCCCTAAAGTAAAGGGGGTTAATTACCCCCCCCCCCCTTGTATTCGCCCTTGAGGCTAGATTGATTCTACAATATTTTTCTTGTTCCACAAACAGCTTGAAAGTCGTAAGCAGATCCTTAAAATCAACTTATGGGCACAACACTGTCATTTTGTCTATTTTGGAAAAAAAAATTCTAAAATAGATTTTTTTTAGGCAAATATCTGGTGTGACGCGTCGCGCAGCACAATTTTTTCTTAATTTCGGTAATATAAAGGTGCATTATGTACTTGTTTGCCAGAATATATTAATAAATACAAATCAAATTTTTACATTAAAAATAAATTTTTTTTTTCGAAAAAAAAGTACTTTTTTCAAATCTCAAGGGGGAGGGGTAATACCCCCTTTACCCCCCCCCTGTATCCGACCTTGGTTAAGGATAGGCAGTGAGTGGCAATAGTATCATTAAGGCAGTCAAAAGCAAAATTATACAAAAAAATAGCTTTATTTATCAATTCACTAACGCCATCTCTTGCCGTCTAGAGTAACCAGCTTCTGAATCGGCTAATAACGGTTTTTCGAGACTCGCCCCATAACATAACTTGACATTGATTTGATTAATTTTATCCTAGACTGCATACACCGAATATGCTGATTAGAGTGAAAAGGAGAGGCTATTGAAAGGAGTGAGAGGGTGTGCAGATTTGTGGTGAAATTTTCCTTGCCAATCGACGCTCAGAGAGTCACCAGGTGTTACAAGCTACGAAATCCATTTCACCCTCGTTATCGCTCCAGCCTGCTGCTCTCTGCCTCTCTTATCAGTCCTCTATTCATTGAACGTGGTCAATTTTCAATTACGTCTCAACTTCTTATCAGCCCAATTCGTCGCAGCCATATTGCTCTCTTTATACCATCTAATGGACCTTCTTCTTTCAATTAAGTAAATCAATAAGAACATAAAAACCATTTACCGATGTCATCCATGTGTGAATGCGCGCTTTAGACTGGAAATTTTATATGAATGAATAGATACTAAAAACATTAAATTCTAAGGGATAAAATTTACTTTATTATTCAAAGGGGCCAGCTCATAACGACTATTATATTATTAGATAAAAGGTGGGCGACTTTAATCCTAGTTTAGTCAAATTTTTAATCTTCAGTTGAAATGAAGTATTAATACTTTTGATGTTGCCATTGTACTTAATTAAAGGAGAATTATATATATCATGTGTTGGTCCATGAGGTAATTATGAAAAACATATAACCAAGTATTTATTAATTTAAATAAGCGAAAAATGTAGGTACCGCCGGGATTTGCACCACGGATCTTGTCGATTTACGCTCAACACGCCCTACTGTTGGACCACAGTACGCACTCGCTTATTTAAATTATGATAGATCGCTGATTTCAGTCTACTAGAGAAACGCCGCTCTAATCAAGCGTTCAGATTTCTCCGTTGCTGAGGCGCGATCTAGATGGACGTTTTGAGAAATTAACTCAATTATGCAATTAATAAATAAAGAATTATATATATCATGTGTTGGTCCATGAGGTAATTATGAAAAACATATAACCAAGTATTTATTAATTTAAATAAGCGAAAAATGTAGGTACCGCCGGGATTTGCACCACGGATCTTGTCGATTTACGCTCAACACGCCCTACTGTTGGACCACAGTACGCACTCGCTTATTTAAATTATGATAGATCGCTGATTTCAGTCTACTAGAGAAACGCCGCTCTAATCAAGCGTTCAGATTTCTCCGTTGCTGAGGCGCGATCTAGATGGACGTTTTGAGAAATTAACTCAATTATGCAATTAATAAATAAAGAATTATATATATCATGTGTTGGTCCATGAGGTAATTATGAAAAACATATAACCAAGTATTTATTAATTTAAATAAGCGAAAAATGTAGGTACCGCCGGGATTTGCACCACGGATCTTGTCGATTTACGCTCAACACGCCCTACTGTTGGACCACAGTACGCACTCGCTTATTTAAATTATGATAGATCGCTGATTTCAGTCTACTAGAGAAACGCCGCTCTAATCAAGCGTTCAGATTTCTCCGTTGCTGAGGCGCGATCTAGATGGACGTTTTGAGAAATTAACTCAATTATGCAATTAATAAATAAAGAATTATATATATCATGTGTTGGTCCATGAGGTAATTATGAAAAACATATAACCAAGTATTTATTAATTTAAATAAGCGAAAAATGTAGGTACCGCCGGGATTTGCACCACGGATCTTGTCGATTTACGCTCAACACGCCCTACTGTTGGACCACAGTACGCACTCGCTTATTTAAATTATGATAGATCGCTGATTTCAGTCTACTAGAGAAACGCCGCTCTAATCAAGCGTTCAGATTTCTCCGTTGCTGAGGCGCGATCTAGATGGACGTTTTGAGAAATTAACTCAATTATGCAATTAATAAATAAAGAATTATATATATCATGTGTTGGTCCATGAGGTAATTATGAAAAACATATAACCAAGTATTTATTAATTTAAATAAGCGAAAAATGTAGGTACCGCCGGGATTTGCACCACGGATCTTGTCGATTTACGCTCAACACGCCCTACTGTTGGACCACAGTACGCACTCGCTTATTTAAATTATGATAGATCGCTGATTTCAGTCTACTAGAGAAACGCCGCTCTAATCAAGCGTTCAGATTTCTCCGTTGCTGAGGCGCGATCTAGATGGACGTTTTGAGAAATTAACTCAATTATGCAATTAATAAATAAAGAATTATATATATCATGTGTTGGTCCATGAGGTAATTATGAAAAACATATAACCAAGTATTTATTAATTTAAATAAGCGAAAAATGTAGGTACCGCCGGGATTTGCACCACGGATCTTGTCGATTTACGCTCAACACGCCCTACTGTTGGACCACAGTACGCACTCGCTTATTTAAATTATGATAGATCGCTGATTTCAGTCTACTAGAGAAACGCCGCTCTAATCAAGCGTTCAGATTTCTCCGTTGCTGAGGCGCGATCTAGATGGACGTTTTGAGAAATTAACTCAATTATGCAATTAATAAATAAAGAATTATATATATCATGTGTTGGTCCATGAGGTAATTATGAAAAACATATAACCAAGTATTTATTAATTTAAATAAGCGAAAAATGTAGGTACCGCCGGGATTTGCACCACGGATCTTGTCGATTTACGCTCAACACGCCCTACTGTTGGACCACAGTACGCACTCGCTTATTTAAATTATGATAGATCGCTGATTTCAGTCTACTAGAGAAACGCCGCTCTAATCAAGCGTTCAGATTTCTCCGTTGCTGAGGCGCGATCTAGATGGACGTTTTGAGAAATTAACTCAATTATGCAATTAATAAATAAAGAATTATATATATCATGTGTTGGTCCATGAGGTAATTATGAAAAACATATAACCAAGTATTTATTAATTTAAATAAGCGAAAAATGTAGGTACCGCCGGGATTTATTAATTAAAGGATTTTATAAACATTTTTTTTATTAAGGTTATTCGGATAGTACCCCGTAAGTCATAATATAATCAAAAATTTTTTTTAATAAAATTAAAGATTTGAATGCCAAAATTTCTTATTATAATTTAGTCGTGACCTATCAGAGTTAATAATTGTATTAAGTTAATAATTTAATTACCACAAATAATATTTTTTTTTTTTTTTTAAACATTCACACTTTTTCTCATTCACACTCAACATTCACACAGTCTTTTCGGCAACTTAGACCATATAAGACTTTGACGATAACCGTTGTAATTAATATATCAATTTGGGCTTCAGGTATTTCTATTTAAGCCATCTGGTATCCAAATGGCTTAAATAAAATCATCGGACTGCCTGGGTCCGAACCCGCGACGCTTGGTATAGGAGGTAGGCACGCTACCTACTACGCCAAACTCGGGGCCCCACAAATAATAAATGAATGACTTTTGACTAAATTATTTCTTTACATAATATAGATCTGGCAACATTGCATTTATCAGCTGTTTATTTTAAATTTTAAAAGCCTTCAATTTTATTTTATTTAATTTATTTCAATGATTAATGCAAATCAGTTTAAACACAATGGACGATTTGCGAGAAAAAATATCTTAAAATGGAAAAAAATGTGACAGCCAGAAATGAGTATTATTAATATTTTATGCGACGTTGCCTGGTCTGACAAGTGAGTCTTGTGACTTGCTTATTTTTAAATATTGGCGACTGTCATTTTCAGGAATTTTTTGACTTTTTTGTTAATATATTCTCCTATTAAAAGATTATGTAATTAATTACATATGTAACCTTTCATTTAAATAATGAAATAAACATAATTTAAAAAGATGTTAAAGGATAAACTTATTTTTTTTATAGGTCATTTTCGGCATCTAAGGGCATTTAGACCCCATCCCTATTTATTTCAAATAATGTGTAATCAATTCAAATGAAATAATTTTTTTCTCACTTGGGACGGGAAGCTAACCTGGAACCCCGACTCGAGAAAGTGGTCTTCTCACTGAGCCAAGGGTCATGGACGGTTAAATTAATTTTTCCTTTAAAATTACATGTGACAAAGTACCACCTACTCTGTGGTAGGGCTGGACGGTAAACTGGTTTACCGGTAAAAACCGGTAAAAATTTTTTACCGAAAACGCGGTAACGAACCTCTAATTCGGTAAAAACCGGTTTTTCTCGAAAGTCGGTAAAAACCGGTTTTTCTCGAAAGTCGGTAAAAACCGGTTTTTCTCGAAACTCGGTAAAAACCGGTTTTTAAGGTATTATGAGCCCCCAATATATCTCGTCATAGAGTTCACACAATCTAATAGGGATTGATAGAAACACTGTGTTCCGTTCTTTTTTAGGCCTCTAGAGATGTCTTTGGTTCAGTTGTTGATGATAGATGGTGAATAAATCAGGTGTTTGTGTTTTCTTCTACTAAAAAACTTTGAAAGGTACCTATTTAGCCCTTAATTATGATTATTCGATTACATTTACTTCTAATAGGCTATGCAATCTAATAGAGTAGGTTTTAAGCTTTGATTTAATGTAGGTGATAATTAATTTAGACAGTAACAAAGATAAAATATGCTTTGAGGAAATTCAATATGGCTATGTCAGTAATGTGAGCCCCCTTCTGTGCCTGGTATATGAGCCCCAATTTTTGATGGTCCGTCAATACCGGAGAGTCCGTTTTGGAAATGCCAGTGGGAGTTGATAATCCCGGAGATGAGCATACTCCCTGTAAGTTTTGTGAAGGACTTTACTCTGCCAATCATCAAGGAGAACTGTGGATATAGTGCCTGATGTGTGAAATGTGGGCGCACAATGACTGTGCTGGGACTGAAAAAGATGTTTATATTTGTGACTTTTGCAGATCATAAAATATTTTCTGTTTTCCAACTTATTTACACTAATATAGTTTTGTAATTAACAAAATACAATTTTATAAAGGATATTTGTATTACTAACCTCTTTTAAACACTCTTTTTCATGTATTTACTCTAGGGGCTCATAATACCAGCACAGAAAATTTTTTTCAACAAAACGAACTATTTTGATTTTTTGTTATTATTTCACTTTCTGTGTATTTAACCGACTGCATACTTTTTAAATATATTCATCAATTGTTATAGTTGAAGTTCAACACAAATAATTTAGCAAAAATTATTTAAAAAATTTTATTATAACAAAAAAGAAACTAGGGGCTCATAATACCACCTTTACCTC
>JAKCPI010003246.1:0-37807 GCA_023213315.1 Euborellia annulipes
AGGGTCCCGGAATGGATATGATTCACAAAAAATCTTAAGTTCACGAATAATTAACCGTTAAAATAATCTCTATATATAAAAATGAAAAGGGAAGGCGAGCAAGGGGGTCCAGGGGGCGCAGCCCCCTGGCTAGGGCGGAAAGCCCCTCCGAAGGCGGGGCTTTGCGTCTAGTATTATATAAAGAGAAAGTATTGTTATCATGTCAAGAATTTCATGTCGAGATTTTGATGGAAATAAACGTTTTAAGGGTCTCTAGTTCCAAAAAAAGTGGACCCCGCAAATTGGTCTGTCTCTATGTGTGTGGGAACGAAATGTCTCAAGGACGGATAGGGCTAAGAACTTGACATTTGATATTTATGTTAGGCACTGGAACACGAAAAAATCGCCAAAGAGTACTAGTATTTTACTGATATATTTTTTCAGTTTGTTTGATTTTCTCAAAATTTGCTCTAACGATTTTGATTAAAATCCATAAATCAATTATTTTTTAGCTGATCTTTCAAATGTATATTCTCAAAATTGTTTGAAGCACACTTTACTCTTGTACTTCATAGAAAAGATGGGAGAAATGCTGTAGTTGCCTTGATAACAAAATTTAATATTTTTCTTTTTAATTTAAGATTTCAACATCGGAGGCCATTTAGTCTCTATTTAATTTATCTGGTTGGTAAGGAATTCAATTGGAATTCAAATGTCTACTGTAAATATTTTTTAATGATTGATTATAAATTTATCGGGCTTTAATATTCAATCTGTTTGAGTTCTTGCCTCTTGTGTTTTATTGTTTTTTTTTTAATTATGCTATACAAACATCAGGGGCGTACCGAGACAGTTGGGGGCCTGGGGTGTCACTAGAAGAGAGGGCTATGTACATTTTATACCAGATGTGTACCCACATAGCACTGTAACCAAAAATCGGACATTTCGACGCCGCAGGGACGTTCTGCGATGTCCCAAAGTTGCAGCATCGTTCCTTCGACGTCTAAATGTCCGCTTTTTGGTTGCAGTGCTATGTGGGTATATTGATTTTTTTTTTTGGGGGGGGGGGGGGCGAACAAATTTTTAAATATCTCCCTCCTCCATACACATAATATTTTTAAAATGTCGTATATCCCTGAACCCTGAGAGCCCCGGGCTCTGTCAAAGACAAATTTTCAAGATTTATTTTTATCTAATTTTTTTTAGTTTTTACTTAAGCCCCGGGTCCTCTCAAAGACAAATATTTGGGGGCCTGGGCGGACCGCTCCCCCTCGGTACGCCTCTGACAAAGATACAACTATGTAAAAAAATAACAATATATAAAAACATCATTCCAAAACAAGATTATAATAAAAAAACAACAATAGAAGTATAGGATACTATAAATAATTTTTTTTTCCAATATTAATGGATGAGTTTGAAGTAGGCCTATATATTTCGATTTCAATCCTTTACCGTTTCCACAATTTTCAATAGAATTCTAGCCAAACTACAAACAGGCAGCAACAAAGGTATTCTAAAAGGATTCTACAGGAAATGGATTGGTATTCTAGCAATCTTATTAAAACGGGTAAAGCTAAAGCGAGTGCAATCGATATTCGATTTTCCTATCTTTTTTTTATCTTCTATTGAACAAAATTTTAATTAATTCAATTTAATGCGAATTTCTTTTGATTAGTGGTCTCGAACTTAAGGAAATATCTTCCTCTATTTTAGGAATTTCCTTTTAAAGAAGATGAACCCACCAGGAAATATAAATCTTACAATTAATTCTTCAATTTAAAATCTACTCTCAAATAACAAATAAGATCGAGTCTGGCCAAGAATTTTGAATATTATTCGTAATATTTTAAATTATAAACGTCTTGAAATTTTCAAAAAACTGACCAAGATCTTTAGATAAGGGCACACTGAGCGCAAATCGGTGGATCCGTGGTTCGACTCCCGGCGGCACACCCTTATTTTTCGGATATATGAATTTAGTAAATATTTAATTCTTTAGATATAATTTACTTCCCCTTTGAGAAGAAAAAAAATTCAATTCTGTTAAGTGTCAAGTGGTTTAAATAAATCATAATCGTTTTCTAGTCGTTTAAAACATAAATAATAATATATTCAATCTTGTATGTTTATTTTCTATTCATGAATTCAATTTAAAAGTGAATGGAAATCTGACTGATATAAAAATTTATACTTATATAGTGTTATGATAAAAAATAAGTCCGAAAATATATTTTTATTGAAAAATATTTATCTTTCTCAAACTCATTCTTTCTTTTTCTATTAAAGAAAAAAATATGAAGAAATTTTTTTATAAAATGTTCTCTATCAAAATTGTTGCATATGAATTTCAAAAGATTTAAGATTTAGAGAAAATTTACATAAATGAATCGAAATAGACTCCCAAAATAAGCTGCATTCTATTCCTCTATGATCGAATATAACCAGGAGCTTATAGGCTACCAGTATTCTAAATCCTTTTAATACCCTTCCATATTTCATTGACTGTATATTATCCCTAAAAAGGGTGGGGGTGAGTAAATAAATATTCATTCGTCTTTATTTAATAAATAATTAATTAAATAATAAATGATATATATCATATACTGTATATTATCTTTTTTTCTGAGTTATGAGTTAATGAATATTAATTATATGTTTTCACATAATTTATGTTCCACTCACCTGTAAATAGGTTATCAATTGAATGAAATTAAAAAAAAATATATATAAATATTAATAATATTTTTCTTCCGTTCTACTAAAAAAATATGCTGGTCTTTTTATAGGCTGTCTGTCCTCTTTGGCTATTTGTTTTAACTTCATTACGTGTTTAATTGATCCCTCTTTCTCTCAACCATTCTAAATTGTGTCGTCTCGAATGTCCCCGTCAAATAGAATTTAGCTTACGGATGTTTAAAATTGAAACAATGGAAATTGAAATAAGGCTATTCTGAGAATTAATTAGATTTTGTCCAAGTACGACATTGCAGGTTTAATTTTAACAGAAAACTCTTTGAAGAGATACGAAAAGATGAATTCATCCTATCCACATGAGAAAATTGATCGAATCTGTAATAGACTATTTTTACAACGCTTTTATTAACTTGCTTTCCTGTTTTTCCGACAAATTTGCAAATCGAAATTTCGACCACTTCTACTTAAGCTAGAGCTTTGAAATTTTATACACGTATGTAACTCCCGTGACAATGCAATATTTGATGTGTCTCATCTTTGTAAGTCAATTAATTTCCAATTGGCGGCCGATCAAAAAAAAGTGGGGGTAAAATATTATAATCAAAATTTCTCCTATTTATAATTAAGTTAGAGTTTTGAGCATTGGCAGAGGTGTTAAATAGACTTTACTCTAAAAAATGTGCTATTCAAAATTATTAAAAATTCAAAAAATTCAAAATGGCGGCCAATTAATCACATTTCCATTGTTCGGTCGGACAAAGTTAGCGATTGAAATTACGACTAGTTCTACTTAACCTAGAGCTTTGAAATTTTATACACGTATGTAACTCCCGTGACAATGCAATATTTGATGTGTCTCATTTTTGTAGGTGAATTAATTACAAAATGGCGGCAGATTAAAAAAAGTGGGGGTAAAACTTTATAATCAAAATTTCTCCTATTTATAATTAAGTTAGAGTTTCGACCATTGGCAGAGGTGTTAAATAGACTTTACTCTACAAAATGTGCTATTCAAAATAATTAAAAATTAATTAAATTCAGATTAGCGGCCAATTAATCAATTTCCATTGTTTGGGCCGACAAAGTTGCGGATTGAAATTACGACCAGTTCTAGTTAATCTAGAGCTTTGAAAATTTATTCACGTATGTAACTCCCGTGACAATGCAATATTTGATGTGTCTCATCTTTGTAGGTCAATTAATTACAAAATGGCGGCCGATCAAAAAAAGTGGGGGGAAGTTTTATAATCAAAATTTCTCCTATTTATAATTAACTTAGAGTTTTGAGCATTGGCAGAGGTGTTCAATAGACTTTACTCTAAAAAATGTGCTATTCAAAATTATTAAAAATTCAAAAAATTCAAAATGGCGGCCAATTAATCACATTTCCATTGTTCGGTCGGACAAAGTTAGCGATTGAAATTACGACTAGTTCTACTTAACCTAGAGCTTTGAAATTTTATACACGTATGTAACTCCCGTGACAATGCAATATTTGATGTGTCTCATTTTTGTAGGTGAATTAATTACAAAATGGCGGCAGATTAAAAAAAAGTGGGGGTAAAACTTTATAATCAAAATTTCTCCTATTTATAATTAAGTTAGAGTTTCGACCATTGGCAGAGGTGTTAAATAGACTTTACTCTACAAAATGTGCTATTCAAAATAATTAAAAATTAATTAAATTCAGATTAGCGGCCAATTAATCACATTTCCATTGTTCGGTCCGACAAAGTTAGCGATTGAAATTACGACCAGTTCTACTTAACCTAAAGCTTTGAAATTTTATACACATATGTAACTCCCGTGACAATGCAATATTTGATGTGTCTCATCTTTGTAGGTCAATTAATTTCGGCCTATCAAAAAAAGAGGGGGTGAAATTTATAATCAAAAATTTCTCTTCTTTTAAAATACAAATTGTCTTATTGTATCGTGTATATGTATATAACTCATACGTATTAATATTTTATTACAAAAACTAAAAAGAGTTAAATAAAATAATATAAAAAAAAATTTAAAGACAACGCTTTTATAAATGTACTAAAAAGAGAAAAATAATTATGTATAATTTCTTTAAAATTATATTAAAAATTAATATATGTTACTAAAACTAAAAGCGTTGGGCGCGCAAATTAACAATCTCTTGCAATTTGCATTGCAGAGGATCAACTAACCTTAATTCACCGATACATGAATAAAAAAAAAAATAAATAAATAAAATAAATTAATCTAACTAGAACATTTGAGTCACTTCAAACTGTTTTGCCTAACTACCCGCCAAGTCTATGGTATGAAAATGTATTCATAAAACATATAATAGGCCTATTTATACAATTAAAATTTGCAAATCCCTCGCCCAACGCTTTTAGTTTTAGTAACATATATTAATTTTTAATATAATTTTAAAGAAATTATACATAATTATTTTTCTCTTTTTAGTACATTTATAAAAGCGTTGTCTTTAAATTTTTTTTATATTATTTTATTAGTTGCGACATGTTGGTGGTTTAAACATAAAGTTCAGTTAATAGTTTTTCGCAAATGCGAAACACTATTAACTGAAACTTCTCGTTCTAAGCGACAAAAATATATTTCCTTTGAATTGACTACCAATCAATTTAAATAAATAACGCCGCGGTCTAAATGATCTTCATCTTCTTCTTTCTTCGCCTGATTATTCCCGCGGTGCGGGGTCGGCGGTATTTGTCATTCATGGGATTTTGCATTCGGAAAGAAATAGACAGGCGGGCCCGTCGCACGGTCTGACGCCTGTTGAAAATATAGAAGGGAAGAGACTGACATGCAAAGAACAGAAGTACTGCCAGTCCTATCTAGGTCACTCGTGGTCGCCATCCATGTACTCATAAGATTTGGACCCCTGAACATGCACTCTAAATAATGTATAAAAAAAAACGTAAATAAATAAATATAAATTTAAATTAATCGTTTTGGAAAAAATATTATTTTAATGTGTTTATTAAAGCTTTTGTGGTTTGAAATATTATTATTAGGAGAATTTTTAATTATAGACCACATTTTTGTATTAATTATTTATTAAAAATATATAAATACTGTACAACGTTTCGACTACTTATTCTGCAGCCGTTATCAAGTACTGTGCACTTGTCCCGACTCAAGTGAACTGAGTCGGAGCAAGTGCACTCAGTTCACTTGAGTCGGGACAAGTGCACAGTAGGGGAGAGGGCGGGACATTGGGACACGAGGCACATTGGGACATTCGAATTTTAGCGCTACTAAATGTAAAGTTAGATTGTACTCTTTGACCATTAGGGTGCATTAAGTACCCATTTTATTATAGAAAAATTTTAACACCGTCAAGCTACGCCATAGCTAGTTACACGTTGCTACATCATAGTTGACCGGCGTTGTAAAAAAATCGGAAATCGTTTGAGGTCGATTATTTTCCATATTAACGTTTGAATTAAGACAGTTGAAATATTAGAGATAAGTGTACTTGTTTATTCTTACTATGTCGGTACATGCAGATGTAATTATTTATTTTAGCTATTTGTATAGCCTCATTTTGTTTATAAACATGAGTGAGGTAGATTGGGACATCTAGCGAGAGGCACATGTGGACACTAATAAATAAGAAATTATATATAATATTTAAGATATTATATTGTGGACAGGGCCGCAGACAGACTTGACGGGCCCCGGGGCTACTTACTAATACGCCCCACCCCTCCCCAAAAAAAAAAAAAATCAGTTGGGTTTTACCAAAATTGACTAAACTAATGTGGTATTTTATTTGAAACCTCTCGCGTATTAATCTAATTTCAAAAGACTTTCCGATGAGCTAGAGGTGTGAAATTTGATACTTAAGGGTCATTTTTCATGACGCAAATCATCATTTGGGTTTTGCCAAAATAGACCAAACTAATGTGGTACTTTATTTGATGCCTCACGCTTCCTTAATACTCTATCTATAATAATAAAAAAGACTAAAAAGTTTAAAATAAAAATATAATAAAAAAAGAGGTTTAAAAAAAAAATGCTTTTATTTAAATAAGAGATAAATAATTTAATTCAATTGTTCTTGTTAAAATTGTTGAATATTTATAACTTAAAATAAAAGCGTGGGGCGCTCATTAGTAGCTTAAGGAATTGTCTATAGCCTCGGAATAACTTCGAAGCGCCCCACGCTTTTATTTTAAGTTATAAATATTCAACAATTTTAACAAGAACAATTGAATTAAATTATTTATCTCTTTTTAGTTCGATTTAAATAAAAGCATTTTTTTTAAAAAGTTTTTTTTTATTAACTATCCTCGTGAAAAAGATTGATGTGAGGTTAAAAGGCCCGGGCCCCCTGAGGAAAAAAATTTCAAGAAAATGATTTTTTTTAATTGAAATTTTAAGATTCGAGCTTAACCCATATCCTACCAGTGTTGCGTTTGCGCAACACTAATCAAAAAAATTTTTTTCTCTTCAACTAATAGAGCTTTCGTTTTAATTTTTTTTTTTACATATTCTTTATTATGTCCTTTTGTCTCTTCATGATAGATAATGCCTTTTTTTACAACCTTTCACTATGATTTATTTTTTTAAACTTGGGCATCTAAAAAAGTGTATTTTAAAGATTAAAATTTTTATTAATTAAATATTTTTTTTTAAAATTTTTTTTATTTATTTATTTTCTTAGAAGGTCTAATGACCACTCAGGGGGGGGGGAGGGGGGCCGGGCCTCCTCCCCCCCCAAAGCCTTCTCCAAAACAAAAAGTCTGGTGTGACTGGCGCACAGCACACAACTTTCTCTTACCTTCGGAAATCGAAAGTTGTGTACTGTGCTTGTCACACCAGATTTTTTGTGTCGACGTGTATTTAGTTTCCGACAGTAGGGTACAATTGAATTCAAGATGTAAAATTTATAAGTATGGCAAAATATTTATATTTTGTTACCATAGCAACCATAGGAGAAATTCCTATCTTTTCTATGGAGTACAAGAGTAAAGTGGTCTTCAGAAGATTTCAATCACAAAATGAGAATATACATTTTATTGAGAATCTAAAAAATAATTGATTTTTGAATTTAAAAAAAAATCGTTGGAGCAAATTTAGAGAAAATCGAAAAAAACTGAAAAAGTGCATCAGTAAAGTACTAGTACTCTTTGGTCGATTTTGTTCAAAAGCTTCGTGTCACGTCCCATGGGGGTGCCTAACTTAAATATAAAATTTCAACCTCCTAGCTCTTTTCGTTCTTGATATATTTTGTTCACAGACACACACACAGACAGACACACACACAGACACACAGACAGACAGACCATGTCGCGAAAACCACTTTTTTGGATTCAGGGGACCTCAAAACGTGAAGATCCATCAAAATCTCGACATCGAATTTTTGACATGAATCCAATACTTTCTCTCTATATATATATTACATATATACATAGGTAAGAGAAAGTAAAAAATACCTATTGTTTTCCCTAATGATTTTACTTTCTCTTACCTCTATATATATGTTAATATATAGAGAGAGAAAGTATTGGATTCATGTCAAAAATTCGATGTCGAGATTTTGATGGATATACACGTTTTGAGGTCCCCTGAATCCAAAAAAGTGGTTTTCGCGACATGGTCTGTCTGTCTGTGTGTGTGTCTGTGTGTCTGTGAACAAAATATCTCAAGAACGAAAAGAGCTAGGAGGTTGAAATTTTATATTTAAGTTAGGTACCCCCATGGGACGTGACACGAAGCTTTTGAACAAAATCGACCAAAGAGTACTAGCACTTTACTGATGCAATTTTTCAGTTTTTTTCGATTTTCTCTAAATTTGCTCCAACGATTTTTTTTTTAATTCAAAAATCAATTATTTTTTAGTTGCTCTTTAAAATGTATATTCTCATTTTGTGATTGAAATCTTCTGAAGACCACTTTATTCTTGTACTCCATAGAAAAGATAGGAGAAATGGTTGCCATGGTAACAAAATATAAATATTTTCCCATACTTATAAATTTTACATCTTGAAAATCGATGGTCCCGTACTGTCGGAAACTAAATACATGTCGACACAAAAAATCTGGTGTGACAAGCACAGTACACAACTTTTGATTACCGAAGGTAAGAGAAAGTTGTGTGCTGTGCGCCAGTCACACCAGATTTTTTTTTAAATAATTATTTTATTAACTCTCATAAATTCTGAAATCTAACAAAAAAACTTATAAATAATTGAAAAAATCTCTAATACTTACGAATTTTGTATTAAAATTATTTTTTATTTCAAGAAAAAAATTTTTTTTTTTATTTGTTTCTTATTTATAATTATTATATTATCTAAAAAAAATTTCTCCACTTTAAGTTTCTTGGAGAAGGGGGAGGGGGGTGTCACAAAACTTTTGTCCCCCTCCCCAAGCAGAAATCCTGGCTACGCTACTGATATCTACGGTAACAAAATGGTTTAAAATAATAAAACTGCATTATTATTTACACTTTAGATTAAAATTAGACATACAATGAAAATGAAAAGGGGGGCGATAGGTGTTAGTCAGCCTCCAGAAAGGGGCGATGGGCCAAAAAAGGTTGGGAACCACTGTGTTAGATTGTGCCACCTTTATTCACCAAATTATTTTTTTAGAACAAAACAAATTGGTTTTGTCCACATCTGCCTCTTCACTGTCCAAATCTACCTCACCCAAGAGGTACATTGGGACAATTTGGATTTTTTGGAAAATTGCAAAAATCTAATTCATCTATCGGTGAATAAGCGCTAAGCCTATGGCAATAGATAGTGCATTTATCAGAGTCAACAACAACAACATTAAATGCTCAATAATATTGAAAGACATACTATACACAGCTAATTTTATTTGTACTGTCCCAATGTCCCGCCCTCTCCCCTACTTGATAACGGCTGCAGAATAAGTAGTCGAAACGTTGTACAGTATTTATATATTTTTAATAAATATTTAATACAAACAAAAATGTGGTCTATAATTAAAAATTCTCCTAATAATAATATTATTTTAAATTAATACTTTTGATTTTTTTTATTTAAGGTCTTTTTTAAGGCGGCTACACACGTAACTGCTTACTTAGTTAGTTGTTGTCATTAAGGTCCAAAGAAAATAACAGTTTATTTACTCAAGGATCTTTAAGATTTAATCTGAAAGTATTTAGCTTAGCCAAAGGGATAAAATAACCCTGAGTTTGGGTTCAAAAAAATATTTTCTCTTAATTTTATCTTATTAAAAATCAGCCAATCAATTTTTATTAAAAAAAATCTATGGATTTGTTTTTGTAAAAGAACACACACATATAGGGTTTAATAAATAATCACTAAACTTTCTTTAAAATGAAATTATTTCCCCCGATGTCAATTACATTTCAAACCTCAAACAAGAACAGAGGTTAAATTTTATTACATGGTGTGACAAGCACAGAACATAACTTTCGATTACCGAAGGTAAGAGAAAATTGTGTGCTGTGCAACAATCACACCAGACTTTTAAATTTAAGAATATATCTACTATAAAAATATACAAACTATTAATTTATTCAAAAGGAAAATAAATCAAAAATCATTTTATAAATTCAAATTAAATTTGCATATATACCAGGTATACCGTATTTATTAAAAAAAAAATCTGGTGTGACTGGCGCACAGCACACAACTTTCTCTTACCTTCGGTAATCGAAAGTTGTGTACTGTGCTTGTCTCACCAGATTTTTTGTGTCGACATGTATTTAGTTTCCGACAGTACGGTACATTCGATTTTCAAGATGTAAAATTTATAAGTATGGCAAAATATTTATATTTTGTTACCATAGCAACCATAGGAGAAATTCCTATCTTTTCTATGGAGTACAAGAGTAAAGTGGTCTTCAGAAGATTTCAATCACAAAATGAGAATATACATTTTATTGAGAATCTAAAAAATAATTGATTTTTGAATTTAAAAAAAAATCGTTGGAGCAAATTTAGAGAAAATCGAAAAAAACTGAAAAAGTGCATCAGTAAAGTACTAGTACTCTTTGGTCGATTTTGTTCAAAAGCTTCGTGTCACGTCCCATGGGGGTGCCTAACTTAAATATAAAATTTCAACCTCCTAGCTCTTTTCGTTCTTGATATATTTTGTTCACAGACACACACACAGACAGACACACACACAGACACACAGACAGACAGACCATGTCGCGAAAACCACTTTTTTGGATTCAGGGGACCTCAAAACGTGAAGATCCATCAAAATCTCGACATCGAATTTTTGACATGAAACCAATACTTTCTCTCTCTATATATATTAACATATATATAGAGGTAAGAGAAAGTAATACTTTAAAAATGATGTAGAGCATTAACATCTATTTCATTCCATCTTCTTTAGTTATTCTTAAAAAAAAAAAATAAAATAAAAAAATAAATTTAAATAATTTATTTTGATAATTATGCGTTTTCTCCTCTCTACCATATTTAAAATAATAAAAATCTGGTGTGACTGGCGCACAGCACACAACTTTCTCTTACCTTCGGTAATCGAAAGTTGTGTACTGTGCTTGTCTCACCAGATTTTTTGTGTCGACATGTATTTAGTTGCCGACAGTACGGTACATTCGATTTTCAAGATGTAAAATATATAAGTATGGAAAAAATATTTATATTTTGTTACCATAGCAACCATAGGAGAAATTCCTATCTTTCCTATGAAGAACAAGAGTAAAGTGGTCTTCAGAAGATTTCAATCACAAAATGAGAATATACATTTTATAGAGAATCTAAAAAATAATTGATTTTTGAATTTTAAAAAAAATCGTTGGAGCAAATTTTGAGAAAATCGAAAAAAACTGAAAAAGTGCATCAGTAAAGTACTAGTACTTTTTGGCTGATTTTGTTCAAAAGCTTCGTGTCACGTCCCATGGGGGTGCCTAACTTAAATATAAAATTTCAACTTCCTAGCTCTTTTCGTTCTTGAGATATTTTGTTCACAGACACACACACAGACAGACAGACACACAGACAGACAGACACACAGACAGACACACAGACAGACAGACCATGTCGCGAAAACCACTTTTTTGGATTCAGGGGACCTCAAAACGTGAAGATCCATCAAAATCTCGACATCGAATTTTTGACATGAAACCAATACTTTCTCTCTCTATATATTAACATATATATAGAGGTACGAGAAAGTAAAAAGTGAAGGAGGGCTGAGTGAAGGAAGGAGATCGCTATTCTTTCCATTTTTTTTAAATACCCAGAAAGACTATCGCCCAACACCTGAACTTTGCATAAATTCTACAAGTAAAATTAACATAAAATATTAATTATTTTTAATTTTTCTTTTTGCAGATTTTGACCTTCAGTTTAACCACAAGGCTTCGGTGTCAGCGAAGTTCTCGCTGTCGCCGTGGCCACTGACTTCTTTACAATGGACTTCTCACCCAACTTCACTCATCGTCTTTTCAACATAAGTCTCAATGTTTCTATTGATAATCAAGTATTTCTACGATATTACTCTAATAGACGAGTCGATCCTCCAGCGTTCTATGCATTATGCTTCACTTATGGACTTTTAATTCTCTTTGGTGCCTGTGGAAACAGTCTTGTGGTGTGTGCAGTGGTGAGGAAACCTGCCATGCGAACTGCCAGAAATATGTTTATTGTGAACTTAGCAGTGAGTGATCTCCTCTTGTGTTTAATAACTATGCCTTTGACTTTGTTAGAAATTTTAACCACATATTGGTCAATTGGTAAAGAGGAATTTGTGTGCAAAGCTCTGGGTGCCTTACAAGCCACTAGTATCTTTGTCTCAAGTTTATCAATAATTGCAATCGCTTTGGATCGGTATCACGTGATAGTGTATCCGACTCGGGAAAATCTACAAAAATTAGGAGCAGTAACAACATTAGTTCTAATATGGATTATATCATTTTTCCTTGCGAGTCCCATGTTTATTTGGAGAAAAATGACCGAATATGACATCAACTTACCAGGAATTGCATATGTGGTGTTTTGTATAGAGGAGTGGCCATTTCTCCGTGGTCGTGCTTATTATTCCTTATTCACGCTAGTGTTCCAATTCCTACTCCCTATTTTAATAGTGTCCACAGCATATATGGGAATATGTCGAAAGCTGAGGTATCGTTATGTGTCAACAGCTACTTCAATAAAACCAAAAGACGGCCGACGAATGAAAAGGACTAATTCGTTACTTGTTTCAATAGCGCTGATTTTTTTTCATCTCCTGGCTCCCTTTAAATGTTTTTAATCTAGTAATGGATTTGGATATCAGTGTCAGTCAAACCTCGCAACCTATGATCATTACATATGCAATTTGTCATATGATGGGCATGTCTTCGGCTTGTAGCAATCCTTTACTCTACGGGTGGCTGAACGACAATTTTAGAAAAGAGTTCCACGAAATTCTTGCACAAGTACGTATTTTTCATTATATTGTCTTTTTTATTAATTCTTCAATTATAATCTTCAAGTTGAATACGGGAACTCATGGTGAACTTAATCCCTATTTGAATAAACTAGAATTGAAGAAGATGATTTATGAGGAGTTCAGATTTTATATACAGTATTCAAATAAAGATATATGCTTTTATATATCAGGTGAACAAGCCAAGATTGCTGATTCTGCATGCTCATGGATGGCCCCGGGAGACAGGCATGTTAAGTCAAATTTAACAATAGATGGCATGTTGAGTTTGTTAATGCCATTTTTCTTTAAGAGAAAATTCATAAAATATTAGAGTGGGCCTATTACTTAACCCTTTAATAAACTAATTAACTAAATTAATAATAATTAAATGAAGGTCGTTCTTTTTAGATTTGTCCGTGTTTTGTTGGCCTTCTTTGGGAACCACCAGGAATAAACCGAAAAAATACCCAAAATCACACTCGTCGGCGGGGCACTCAACCGGATACTTTCGAATCTCGATCAGAAGTGACTCATCACCAGGGAAAAAGAATCTCTGGTAAAGCTTTCCACGGTTTGGCTGCAGATTTAAATAGATCTAGTCTTGCTCCGGAAACCACAACAACTGAAAATGGTGCCGGAAATGGCAATGGGCCTTTCGAAACAGAGATGACCACCGTCCTGCCTCCTTGAGACTAACGTAAGGCATCATCTTCGTCAAGTTTTTTTTTTTTTTTTTTATATCCATTGTTATTAAAAAAGAAGCCAAACAAAAAGTTTAATTTTCTCATTAAATAACAATATTTCCACCCTAAGTCAGGAAATATTTAAAATTATTTAATTAAAATAAAGGCTATGAAAATTGTAATAAAGCTTTTAAATAAAAAGGAGCCCAAAATCTTAACTTCTACGATATAGAGCTCGTTTTAAAGCACACCCTCTCTAGTAAGCCTGTTTGTTGGCTGCTTTACGATGTTGTACTACTTTTTGATTAAATCAAACAAACTTTGAAAGTCCAAGCAAAGAAAGCGTTTGCTCCCTTCAAAGACTAAAAATTTTTATATTTTCACTTAAAAATTTTTACTTTTTTTCAATATAAATTATTAACATATTCGCATCTCTTTTTTGAAACTCATTTTTATCTTAAAATTAAATTTAATTAAATTGATTGCAAAATTACGTCTATAATTAACAAGAAGATGAATATGAAATAATATCGTATTGGGTGATACAAATGAGAAAAAGATTAAACAAGTTAGAAAATAATAATCTAGGATTCTTATAAAAAAAGGTTTATAAAAGAAGAAGACGAAGAAGAAGAAGGATTTTATTAAATATTTAATTAAAAAAAAATCTCAAGGGAAAAGATTTTTATCCCAGATATAAAATAAACAATAGGAAAGTTTTGTTCAAAATTTTTCATTAAAAAATTTTAATTTAAGAAAAATGAAAAGTTTTTTAAATTATAACGAGCTATGGTACTATAGACGAAAAGAGGGGTCCAATACTTGTTTTAATTCTATTTAAAATATTTTTAAAAAATCTGGTGTGACTAGTCGGACGTAATCGAAAGTTGTGATCTGTGCTTGTCACACCAGATTTTTTATGTCGACATATATTTAGTTTCTGACAGTAGGGTACATTCGAGAGATGTGAAATTTATAAGCATAAGAAAATATTTATATTTTGTTACCATGGCAACCATTTCTCCTATCTTTCCTATGAAGTACAAGAGTAAAGTGTGCAAAATGAAAATATACATTTCAAAGAGCATCTAAAAAATAATTGATTTTTGAATTTTAATCAAAATCGTTAGGGCGAATTTTGAGAAAATCGAAAAAAATGAAAAAGTACATCAGTAAAGTACTAGTACCTTTTTTTAATTAAAACCTTATTTTCACGCTCCAGGGGGGGGTGTCTAACTTAATTATAAAATGGAATGGAAAAGAATAAGTACAGGTGCAGCAAATGAAGAGAGCCTTTGGATGCTAAATGCCGAAAAAGGAGACGTTTCGGACAAAATTTATTTGTCCATCTTCAGTCCTCGTTGGCTTATAAATTAATTAGGCACAAAGTTGTCATTGTTGTTTTGGCACGAATTTGTGCGCATGTATATTTTTATAAAAATAGGCGAGTGTCAATATTTCGTGAGTGTCTATAAGATAATAGATATCTATATATAATCTTATAGACACTCACGAAACATTGACACTCGCCTATTTTTATAAAAATATACATGCGCACAAATTCGTGCCAAAACAACAATGACAACTTTGTGCCTAATTAATTTATAAGCCAACGAGGACTGAAGATGGACAAATAAATTTTGTCCGAAACGTCTCCTTTTTCGGCATTTAGCATCCAAAGGCTCTCTTCATTTGCTGCACCTGTACTTATTCTTTTCCATTCCATAACATCAACAGCAACTTCTCTTCGAATTAATTATAAAATTTCAGCCTCATAGCTCAATTCCTTCATGCTTAAAATTGAACACAGCCAGACAGACCATGTTGCGATAACCAGTTTTTTGGACTCAGGGGACCTCAAAACGTGTATATCCATCAAAATCTCGACATCGAACTTTTGACATGAATCCAATACTTTCACTCTCTATATATTAACATATATAGAGAGAAAGTAAAGTAAGAGAAAGTAAAAATGTACTAGATTCACTAATCAGATTTTTTGTGAAGAAAACCCTGTCCATCAGTGTTATTAAATCCCGACTGTGGTCATTTTATCATAATAAAATTTTTAAATATTTATTATTTAAATATGTCTAGAGAAATATGTAACGTGGATCTAATTTTTCTAAATTTCACTGTTCGACCTGTTCTCAATTTCAAAAGAATACCTTGTAATTTAAACTTTATTAATTTATCAATATTTTAGATAGGCTAATAATAATAATCTGATTTGGTAAAATTCATTTCGACTTAATTGAACAAGAATCAACAAGAGAGAGATAGAGAGGCCAGATACCTTCAGTCTGCCTTGAATGGACGTCCTAATTAAAGCCCTTACTGACTGACCCTCTGACCTCTTGAGCCCCTTGATGATGATGCATTTACCTGATTATGCCAGAATACTGGATTACACTCTATATATAGATTAATTAAGATCTCTAAGCACAACTAGATATTATCGATTATATTAAAGAAAATAAACAAATTTGATTGAACATTTAATTAAACACGGTTTGTTATATAGGAAAATAAGTTTTCACTCTGATAATCATTTTAGATTAATTGCTTATAACTATTAACTAAAATTGAATAGTAGAAAATAAATAAATTTGGTACGCCAGGGAGTAGGACCCAGTTTTTCATATAAAACCTCTCCAGAGGTAAATAATCATTGCCATGAAAATGTTTTCAACCCTCGAAAATATTTTTAAGGATATAAAAGAGGTGAGAGGAAATTTGGAAACAGCCCCTTAAACACTCGCAACCAAAGCAGTACTGCTTTGTTGGTTGCATATTAGAAGGCGTTGCTCGTGAAATCCTAATTAATAAATCATCATTTGATTTTGATCATTTTGCCCTTGAAATCTTCTGTAGACCACTTTACTCTTTTTTTAACACTCACACTTTTTTCTCATTCACACTCACTCTCTCATACACATCCACACTGTCTTTTCGGCTACTCAGGCCATATAAGACTTTTACGATACCGTTATTGATTAATATACATATTGGGGGTCCAGGCATTCTTATTTAAGCCATCTGGTATCCAAATGGCTTAAATAAAATCATCGAACTGCCTGGGGTCCGAACTCACGACTTTTGGTATACGAGGTTAGCACGCTATCCCTACACCAAGCCCCGAGGGCCACTTTACTCTTGTATTTCATAGGAAGAATAGGAGAAATGGTTGCCATGGTAACAAATTATAAATATTTTTCTGTTTATAAATTTTACATCTTGAATTCAAATGTACTGTCGGAAACTAAATATATCTCGACACAAAAAAATCTGGTGTGAAAAGCACAGAACTCAACTTTCAATTACCGAAGGTAGGAGAAAGTTTTGTGCTGTGATACCAGTCATACCAGATTTTTTTATATTGTTTTAATAAATCATTTATTCATCAGCTTTTGTTTCAAAGAAGACGAGTTTGGGATTTCACGTTATTTAGTTTAGGCGTATCGCGCTATAAGAGAGAAAATTTAGAAATTATGTATATATTGTTTTTAAATATTGAAGACTTTAAAAAATCAGACCTAAAAGAGAATTTTCTTCAGCTCATATAATTCAAAACATTTCAACTTGATAGTTCAAGTACAAAAATGGCCTTTCTTTGAATTTTCTTATTATTTGAAAATTGGAACACAATAACGAAAGTGAAGATGCTCTTGAGCACGTTTAAGGGTCCACTGAGTGCACAGATCAAAATTCGTTCTATAAAATGGGCTATAAAAGGTGAAATTTGAAGAAGTGTTGCTTATAAAAATTAGAACCTTGTTATTCATTTTTCGGTCGGTATCGTGATTTAATTAAAAACAGTGATCTGGCGGTTTGATAGGCAAGCTCCTAATTAAGTTTTTTTTACTAAAAGCAGTTTATATATCTATATATACTTTTTATATTTTATTAATTTATATAACTTTTTCTTCGTTTAAATACATTTCTTATATGGACCCTGTTATGCATTAGTGTGTCAAGCGCCAAAAAAATTAAAAATTGAGTTAAGCACGGAATATTGCTTCAAATGCTATAATTAATAGTATTTTTTATGAAATATGCCCTAAAAAAATTTATATTTAATGTTACTTTCACAATTGACAAAAAAATTATATATAATCCAATGAAAAAAAAAAAAAAAAAAAAAAAACTTTAATGTTAATTTTCTCAAATCTCGGTAGCTGGTGCTTGACACACTAATGCGTAACAGGGTCCATATGTAATTATTTAAATGAGGTAACAAGTTGGAATCAGGTCTCTGGACCTGAAGTACAAAGTAAAGTCTGCTTCAAAATATTTCAAGAGTCAGTAAAGTACTAGTACTTTTTGGCCGATTTTATTTAAAGCCTCGTGTCACGGCCCAGTTGGGTAACTTACTTAAATATAAAATTTCAACATCCTAGCTCTTTTCGTTCTTCAGTTATTTTGTTCACAGACACACACATAGACATGTCGCGAAAACCACTTTTTTGGATTCAGGGGACCTTCAAACGTGTATATCCGTCAAAATCTTGACATTGAATTTTTGACATGAATGAATCAGGAGAGGATAATGAGTGTAATATTTATTATAATTTAATTCCGTGTTCAAATTAGCATGAAAAAAGAATCTTTGTATGATTAAAATCTTATTTTTTTCTGTTAAAAAGGGGGGGGGTGCTCGGGCCCCTTTGGGTTGCTTGAATATTGGTAAGAGTTTTAGTAGCAATTTGCTCGAAGAACTCGTACCTCCCTCCCATTCACAAACTTGCCAGATGTGAGAACATAAATGGTTAATCTTTATTTAAATATTTATATGCTCAATGCCTGGCTAACTCATATTTAATAAATTCCGTCTATTTTTACCTACGTACATATATAAACAAGTAATATAAATATATTTTAAAAAAATTGTTTTTATTTATGGCATTTTAATTTGCAAAATATGAATATTTTCAAATTGAAAAGCCCTTTCATTTATTTTACTCAGTAAAAAGAAGCATCCATTAATCATTATTTATATTTGTTTGATATAAACTTTTTTTCTCATGCCTATAAATAACAATAAATGTATAAGGCCTATGTGTATAGCCCTCATATATATCAATATGGATCGGGTTAATTTTCATTTTGTTTTTGTTTTTTTCAGATATACTTAACAGCTCCTGTAACTTCCTGTTTCTATTAAGACTTAAAGTGTTGAAAAAAATTAATTTTATACAACGAATAATAAAAAAAAAAAAAAAAAAAAAAAAAAAAAAAAAAACGTGAAAATGAAATTAACAGTGATTTTTTTTTAATATTATTTAATACTAATTTTTTTAATCAAATAAAAAAGTGTTAAAAAAAAAAACTCAGATGTTAGTGTAATACTACTTATAAACAAATGTATATAATTTTCTTCATTGTAAAAAAATAAATATCGGATGTATTTTTTCAACAAGATTTAAAAAGTAAAAAAAAAGAATTGGGAAAAAGGACCTCTTCGGACGGACGCTGAGCCCCGAATACGAACATTTCGGCGCTTTGTTTGAATTAAGCCCCTAAAAATAGGCGTCGGAATTTCTATTAGAAGTCTCGTCCCGGAGGTCATTTTTCAAACGAGAGCCTTTTATGTATTCACTTGATGTGTATGTATATCTGTGTTGAAAATAAAAAAAAACAAAAAAAAACATACTTTCATTTATCTTCAGATCAGAATGTCTAGCCATCAACGTATACGAATCTCCTTCCCTCTCTCTCTCGATTGGATGGTATCCTAATATATTTACCTCGGCGGATAGTAGTAAAAAGTTTATTCTACGTAGTTCTTCAAAATTAAAGTTTTAAAAAATATTATTTTCTCGGTCTTCTTAAATATGAGATTTGAGGATATGTTTATCTAAACCAGGGATGAGCAACCCGCGGCCCGATAAACATGTTTATGCGGCCCGCCAAGCATTTCTAAAATTGAAAAATATTTAAATTTTATCATTATCAGTATCAGGGCCGTGCTTAGGGGGGGGGGCGACCGGGGCCTTTGCCCAGAGATACCCCATAATCGAATGAACCGTACTGTCGGAAACTAAATACATGTCGACACAAAAAATCTGGTGTGACAAGCACAGTACACAACTTTCGATTACCGAAGGTAAGAGAAAGTTGTGTGCTGTGCGCCAGTCACACCAGATTTTTTTTTTTAATTTTATATTTTTTTATTCTAATGTTAATTATAAATAAAGTTTTGTAAATTATTAAAAAAGTGTTACTTTATACGAGAAAAAAGGTAAAATATTTTTACGGACGGGAAAAAATATCCCCGCAGGGCGGAAAATTTGGTTCCGCGAAATCAAAATTTTTCGCAGGGCGGAAAACTTTGGTTCGGCGAAAAATGATATCTATTTGAACTATAATTACCTTTTCCCAAAAAAATATAGGGGCCCTAAAAATTTTTTTGCACAGGGCCCTAAAAAAGCTAGTTTAGGCCCAGACTTTATGTGCGGCCCGGCAAAAAATTTTAAAATTTAAATTGGCCCGTTGAATAAAAAGGTTGCTCATCCCTGATCTAAACTAATGGTTATTTTTTTTTTTTTATTTATTTGAAAAAAAAGCAATGCTGCAAATTGAGATAGGCAGCCCCAAGTAACAAGTCTGTTGAACGTCCCCAGAGGACATCGATATAAAGTTTTTTAAAATATATTCACCAAATTTGTAAAAGAAAACAAAAATGGAGCTTTTTTTGACCAAAATTATTTAAAAACAAATTTTCTCTTCTAGATTTGAATCATCTTCATGTTTGTTGTTTAATCTTTTTTTTTTTTTTTTTAAAACATTCACACTTTTTTCTCATTCACACTCACACTCACACACACATTCACACTGTCTTTTCGGCAGCTCAGGCCATATAAGACATTTACGATAACCGTTATTTATGAATTTATATATATTAGGGTCCAGGCATTTTTATTTAAGCCATCTGGTATCCAGATGGCTTAAATAAAATCATCGGACTGCCTGGGGTCCGAACCCACGACGTTTGGTATATGAGGTTAGCACGCTAACCTCTACACCACGCCCCGTGGGCTTGTTTAATCTAAAAAGTTAAAAGTTTCAAGACAAAAAAATTAGTAATAAATTAAGTTGTCAGGAAAAAGGTCCATTTTTGTCCCCGAGGGCCTTTCTTAACTTTTATTCATTTATTTTTTTAAATAAATAAAAAATGATCAATCTACAAATAAATTATTAAAATGGAAACAAACACTTTTCTGTTCTATATTCCTTATATAAATATTGGCTTCAATTCATTTCCCAATATTACAAAACGCTAATGGTTATAAATGGTGCGTTTGACAGACTTGGGTTTGACTTCTCTAATATCCATAAAAATTCATAAACAAATGGATGGAATTTTATTCGCTTTAAAAGCTTTAACTTAATAAAAAAATCTGGTGTGACTGGCGCACAGCACACAACTTTCTCTTACCTTCGGTAATCGAAAGTTGTGTACTGTGCTTGTCTCACCAGATTTTTTGTGTCGACATGTATTTAGTTTCCGACAGTAGGGTACATTCGATTTTCAAGATGTAAAATTTATAAGTATGGCAAAATATTTATATGTTGTTACCATGGCAACCATTTCTCCTATCTTTTCTATGGAGTACAAGAGTAAAGTGGCCTTCAGAAGATTTCAATCACAAAATGAGAATATACATTCACACACACACACACACACACACACACACACACACACACACACACAGAGAGAGAGAGAGAGAGAGAGACAGACAGACCATGTCGCGAAAACCACTTTTTTGGATTCAGGGGACCTCAAAACGTGAAGATCCATCAAAATCTCGACATCGAATTTTTCACATGAATCCAATACTTTCTCTCATATATATATATATATTACATATGTTCTGGAAGGTTTCCGCGACCGGATGTATGCAAAGATAAGTTTTCTCGGGTTAAGTCGCGTGGGGTGCTGAGATTTACTCGACGTTTCGGCTCTCTTTTTGGAGCCATTTTCAAGAGAGAAGGAAGTTAGGAGGTAATGGTGGAGGGGGGTTGTTTACGGGGTCGCAGTCTTCCTGGTCCCCAGGTCAATTTGGTGGATGACTCAGAGGCGTGGATTGGTCCCCGGGAACCACGAGCTAACACCCCGACTTGGGGACTAGGCAGATTGAGGCCCCAAAGTCAACCCAAACCAAAAACAAACCAGATTACACAGAACCAACCACTGTCCATTCCTCAGAGACAAACCCAGACCTCTGTGGCAACCACCAATACACCGACTTGGGGAGTAGGCAGTTTGAGGCCCCATAGTCAACCTAAACCGAACACAATTACACACAACATACCTTCCTCCAGCTCTCAGGAACCAATCCACGCCTCTGAGTCATCCACCAAATTGACCTGGGGACCAGGAAGACTGCGACCCCGTGAACAACCCCCCTCCACCATTACCTCCTAACTTCCTTCTCTCTTGAAAATGGCTCCAAAAAGAGAGCCGAAACGTCGAGTAAATCTCAGCACCCCACGCGACTTAACCCGAGAAAACTTATCTTTGCATATATTATTAATACATATATACATAGGTAAGAGAAAGTAAAATAAAAATTTTTTAATTATTTTTTCCGTTTTTTTTTTTTTTTTTTTTTTTTTAAGGTCCTTTTCGGCATCTAAGGCCATTTAGACCCCATCCCTATTTATTTCAAATTTTTTCCTTAATCAAATATTATATAAATTAACTATAATATATACTGTCGATATATGTTTTAACTTCTGTAATAGAAAATAATTGTTTCAGTCTTTCATCTAATTGAAATATTTATAAATTTAAAATTATGAATATTTTAAGATTATAAATAGGGTATTTACCTTTTTTTAAGCTTGTGTTATTGGTTTCTTTTCATTTCTTCTTTTATATTTTCACAATTTAAATTGATTCACACAAAAAATAAAAACACTGTGCTACAAGAAAAAAAGCCCCGAGAAAATTCCTTCAGATTCTTAAGTAAAATGACCTCCTGAATCCAAATATGACCTCCGTTTTCCCCCAGCACGTACCGTTTTTCGGAGGGGGTAGCCCCCTACTTATTTCCACCCCTTTTCGTTAATTATAGGGCCACGAAAAAAATTTGGAGGGATGAAAAGGAATATTTTAGCCTTCACATTTCTTCAAATGGTCTAGAGAAGTGAAAAGTTGAAAAACATTAACATTTGGATTCAAGGGGGGATGTGGGGGAGGATTTTGTCCCTTAAAATGCAAAAAAATCATTAAAAATGATCGAATTTTTCTGATTTTTCCCAATTTTTTCACTGATTTTCTACATATTGCAACTGACAGACCCATCTCACCCTTCCTTAAACATCCCTCAACTAAAAAAAAAATATATAGGACAAAGCGGATGGGGTGTGGGCGATTCCGAAGCCCTTGCAAGAAGAATTTTTTTCAAACTTTGACAAGAAATAATTTCTACCCCTTTAGATAAAATATGGAAATATTGAAGGACATAGATAAGAATCCGTATATTTGAGTTTAAATTTAAAAAATATCAGCCCAAAAAAAATGAAAGTTAGCCGCATATTTGCCAATTTGACCAACTGAGCTGTGAATCTTCCATCTTTTTGCAAGGGCTTCGGAATCGCCCACACCCCACCCGCTTTGTCATATATATCTTTTTTTAGTTGAGGGATGTTTAAGGAAGGGTGAGGTGGGTCTGTCAGCTGGAATATGTAGAAAATCAGTGAAAAAATTGTGAAAAAATCAGAAAAAATCGATCATTTTTAATGATTTTTTTGCATTTTAAGGGACAAAATCCTCCCCCACATCCCCCCCTTGTATGTATGTTAATGTTTTTCAACTTTTCACTTCTCTAGACCTTCTGAAGAAATGTTAAGGCTAAAATATTCCTTTTCATCCCTCCAAATTTTTGTCGTGGCCCTATAATTAACGAAAAGGGGTGGAAATAAGTAGGGGGCTACCCCCCGAAAACGGTACGTGGTGGGGGAAAACCGAGGTCATATTTGGATTCAGGACGTCATTTTACTTAAGAATCTGAAGGAATTTTCTCGGGGCCAGAAAAAAAGTTTCATTTTGTAGCACAGTGAAATTAATAGTTTACATTTACTATAGAAAAAGTAAATGAAAATATTAATAAAAATAACAAGAAGAATTTGAAAATTTTATATATTTTTAACCCCGTCTCCACCATCAGATCAGTGGAGCCCTCGGGTTTTTCTAGCCTCAAGGATTGCAATTTTGAGCCTCCAGGCTATTTCTGGAGAAATGACAATCCTTCCCTGACTCACTTACCAAGAGCCATCTCAAACTCATCCTTAAAGATACAAAAACATATCAAACTCTCGAATGCGTCAACAAAAGACTTCTTTTCACAAAAGCACAAAACACTTGAGAACCTGGGCCTCATAAGATCTGACAGCATCTCCTTATGAATTGTTCATGGTATAAAAAAGTATATCTTTCATTTTAGCTTTTTGGCAAATCCTAAATTAAAAATCTGGTGTGACTGGCGCACAGCACACAACTTTCTCTTACCTTCGGTAATCAAAAGTTGTGTACTGTGCTGGTCACACCAGATTTTTTGTGTCGACATGTATTTAGTTTCCGCCAATATATTAGAATTTAATTTATAAATTGTAGCAGCAGCTTTCCTCGTCGAATTAACAGATGGACGGTTAGGATATAAAATAAAAGATTATTATTCTTCTATTTTTTATTTTTATTTTTTCAGCCAACTGACTTGTACAATTTCCAGTTTCGACTAGATAGCCATCATCAGGGCCTGTAGTTTAAAGAAAACAATCTTAATTTATATTTTTACATTCAACTATCAAGATCAAAATTTCCTTATATGATAAAATTTTTTTAAACGTCATCATTAGCATACCACTCACCTTAAAACAATGAGAACAAATCTTATGGTTAGGTTGTTAGAACACATCAGATGGTTGTGCTATTTTTAATATTATCACAGTGGAATATTTTCTATAAGAGATATTTGATTACAATTTTAAGGTTAGATTATTATTTTTTTAAGTTGCACATAGCTACCTGTATTTTTTATATGCTAGACGTATGTCGTTTTTATTAAATAAAATGTAGTTAATATTTTCCAGATCTTTGTTTTTATAATATAAATATCATAGTTTTATCTTTTACTAGAATTTTCTTTGTCTATTCATTAATGTAACGCACTTAACATATATATATCTATCTATTATTTCACTAGCGAACTCTAGAGTTCTTTGCTAGAGTTTTTTGCCGGTATTTTTAAAAAAATATATAATTATACTGTGTACAAACTCCTTCAGTTTTTTAAAAACATATTATAAATTATTATTAACTATTATCAGTGTATACTTATTTTTTATTTTTTACATTTCGTTATTACCACAGGCAATCCCTTCACGATGCTTCATCAAAAACAATAACAAAATAAAATACAGACCCCAATCGTAATTCTAATTTCTTTAATTCCTTAAAAACTTTCTAAAAAAATTCCCTAAAAATTTTTTTTCTTTTTTAACCCTTCTAAAAAATTCTTTCCCCAGTCCATACAAAAGGTTCCCTACTCAAAGATTCTAGCATTATATAATTGCTTTTTGTACTTTCAACTAAATTTCCATACATAATTTGGGCTTTTTGTCTATCAACCCTATAGTTTATAGCCTCCTCATTATATATATTCACATAAAAACTCTCACAAAACAGCCTTTTGATAGTATTTTGTTCATAATGTAAAATAACTGAATTCTCATAATCAAACTCATGCGAATGATCGTTTGCATGGACACTCAGTGCCGTACTATTTTTAGGGAATTTTTTTAGAAAGTTTTTAAGGAATTAAAGAAATTAGAATTACGATTGGGGTCTGTATTTTATTTTGTTATTGTTTTTGATGAAGCATCGTGAAGGGATTGCCTGTGGTAATAACGAAATGTAAAAAATAAAAAATAAGTATACACTGATAATAGTTAATAATAATTTATAATATGTTTTTTAAAAAACTGAAGGAGTTTGTACACAGTATAATTATATATTTTTTTAAAAATACCGGCAAAAAACTCTAGCAAAGAACTCTAGAGTTCGCTAGTGAAATAATAGATAGATATATATATGTTAAGTGCGTTACATTAATGAATAGACAAAGAAAATTCTAGTAAAAGATAAAACTATGATATTTATATTATAAAAACAAAGATCTGGAAAATATTAACTACATTTTATTTAATAAAAACGACATACGTCTAGCATATAAAAAATACAGGTAGCTATGTGCAACTTAAAAAAATAATAATCTAACCTTAAAATTGTAATCAAATATCTCTTATAGAAAATATTCCACTGTGATAATATTAAAAATAGCACAACCATCTGATGTGTTCTAACAACCTAACCATAAGATTTGTTCTCATTGTTTTAAGGTGAGTGGTATGCTAATGATGACGTTTAAAAAAATTTTATCATATAAGGAAATTTTGATCTTGATAGTTGAATGTAAAAATATAAATTAAGATTGTTTTCTTTAAACTACAGGCCCTGATGATGGCTATCTAGTCGAAACTGGAAATTGTACAAGTCAGTTGGCTGAAAAAATAAAAATAAAAAATAGAAGAATAATAATCTTTTATTTTATATCCTAACCGTCCATCTGTTAATTCGACGAGGAAAGCTGCTGCTACAATTTATAAATATATTGTACTCGTCTGAGAATCGAAATTTAATTAGAATTTAAGATGTCAAATTTATAAACATGGGAAAATGTTTATATTTTGTTACTATGGCAAACCATTTTCTCCTATCTTTTCTATGAAGTATAAGAGTAAAGTGTGCTTCAAACAATTTTGAGGGCAAAACGAGAATATACATTTGAAAGAGCATCTAAAAAATAATTGAATTTTGAATTTTAATCAAAATCGTTAAAGCGAATTTTGAGAAAATCGAAAAAACTGAAAAAGTACATCAGTAATGTTCTAGTACTTTTTAATTAAAAGCTTATTTTCCCGCTCCCGGGGGGTGTTTAACTTAAATATAAAATTTCAACCTCCTAGCTCAATTCCTTCATGCTTTAAAATGAACACAGACACACACACACAGACAGACAGACAGACAGACCGACCATGTCGCGAAAACCACTTTTTTGGATTCAGGGGACCTCAAAACGTGTATATCCATCAAAATCTCGACATCGAATTTTTGGAATCGTTTATTTCAGAAACCACCTAAGGGACAAAATTTCAAAAAATGTGTTTTTGGTGCTAATGTACAATTTAAAGGTAAATACATCTTTTAGTGCCGAAATAACCAATGTTCTTCATCAGCAATGCTATTTGGCAGCCTTGAAAATAATCCGTTTATTTCAGAAAGAACCTAAGCGCCGTCGCTTAGGTTCTTTCTGCGGTAAATTTCACTCATGCCCTGTAGACATCACGTGTTTTGTGACTCGCAGCCGTCGCTTAGGTTCTTTCTGCGGTAAATTTCACTCGTGCCCTGTAGACATCACGTGTTTTGTGACTCGCTGGTTTGATTCAAAGGTTACCTAACACTGAGTAGTTAGTTTTCGTGAGTTTTCGATGAAAATTAGGTGTTATTTTGTTGTTTATTATTACATTATATAGTTCTTAAGCCATGTCGGATAGTTCAGATGATGAACCTATTCCCAAGCGTAGGCGTGGTGTTGTGCACGAAGAAAAATACAAACGGAACATTATTCGGAATGCTAGGCTCAAAGGACTGCAGTACGTCTTTGTATATACGCTGTTGTATATAGACATACTGTAGCGTGTAGTCTACTTGTATTTTTCGATTTAGGCATAGTAAAAACACTCTTTTTTATACTTAAGTGTGTCTATTACTTACCTTTGATACCAAAACAGGTAAAAATTAATGGTTTGACTTAATTTCAATAATAATTTTTAAAAAATCACTCGTTTATTTCAGAAACCACCTAAGTGCAATTTTTTCAAAAATTAATTACTCAAAAACTTAAAGGAAAAAAAAATAATTTTTTAAATAGATTATCCCAATAGCATGTTTATGATTTGAAAAAAAAAATATTTGAAGTAGACTAGACCTATACTTAAGCTGCAAAACAGTTTTTTTTAGTTTTTCGAAAGTTGAAAAAAACGCACTTAGGTGGTTTCTGAAATAAACGATTCAATTATATTTGCTGTTAATCTTCATGTATTAATAATAATAATATTCCTTCCTTGTATTGTATAAATTTCTTATTCAAATGTCCTTGAATAGTTGGTGTGTGAGAGAGAGAGAAAAAAGGGAGAAGGAGAGAGAGTAATTATCTGCCAATATGATACGGTAAAATTAATTAAAGAGCATATCGGCCCTCTTTTAAAATTCAATCTAATCCAAGGTGAACAGTTCCAAAATGTGATTAATTTTATTTATTATTCTGTTTTTTCTTTAATTCTTTCCATTTAAGAAATTCCGAAATATCAATATTAACTTTTATATTGTAGAAAAATAGTCAATCACTGCAACCATTAAATGTGTACCTACCCTATAAATCTTATATACTAATCATTCTAATTATCTTCTAATTATAAAATTGCTGAGTGTCCTGTTTTCACGCTCTTTTTGGCCAACTTCGCTTTGGAATTTTGGAATGAACTTTTGCATCCTTATAGAGTGCTATGTGGAGAGTCTGGAGTCTTCAAATCCCCGAATGCGGAGACAAATTTTTTTTTGAATTTTCTTATTGGAAAGCATTCTGTTCTATCTGTTATTAAGAAAAATTAAAGCCAATTAATTAATAATAAAATATTTAAATGTCTCAAATAATAAAATAATAAAAAATCTGGTGTGACTGGTCGCACAGCACACAACTTTCCCTTAACTTCAGTAATCGAAAGTTGTGTTCTGTACTTGTCAGACCAGATTTTTTGTGTCGACATGTATTTAGTTTCTGACAGTACGGTACATTTGAATTCAAGATGTAAAATTTATAGACATAAAATATTTATATTTTGTTACCATGGCACACTGTAAAAAAAAATATGAATTTTCATTCATATCTCATAAACTTTGGTGGTTTAATTTTAATAGACCTAGGATATGAGTTAAAATTAATATACAAGTATATGAATAAGTATCGCTTTAAAAAAAATATGAATTTTCCTTCTTTTTTCACATACCTTCGTAGTTTAATTTTAATACACCCAGAATGTGAATTAAAATTAATATAAAAGTTTATGAACAAATTACCAACTTTTAAACTTATCTTTTTCTTTGTGTGCCGCCAAATTTTGAAATCGTTAAAAGTGTACCGCGACAAGTTGAGAATCACTGGTTTAAACGTTCTCAAATAACTCGACTACCTCAAGGAATTTTTATTAATATTATTTTATAATTATTTTAAGGAAACTTGAAATTATTCTTTTAAAATTCATTTCCAAAATCTATATTGATTAAATTCTGGTTTGAAATTCGCGCTCTAAACTATTTAAATATTTATGAAGTCATACTAATTAAATAATTTTTATAAAGTAATTCAACTAAATAGCTATAGAAATTAAAATTAAAATTAACAATTTCACCAAAATAATTAATTTTAAAATATACAAGAAATTGGTTAGGTTGGCACCAGGTTGGCACCAAATTCTGTTTTTGAAGTAGCTGATTTAACGCATAGATAATTGAACGTGTATTATTATTTAAAATGAAATATAAATATTTAATCAATATATTGAAATAGGAACATTTTACTAACAAAATCGTAAGTATTGAATTTGAATTTTTTCATTGAAATTTTTTTTTTTCTCAATTTCAAATCAATTATTGTTTGTCATTTTTCAGGTGAGGTTAGTTAATTCTCCAACCAGGGAATAAACTCCAATCATACTGCAATGGAAATGTAACTCTTTATTACTTCTCAAAGAAGATGAAAATCGACATATTTTTTGTATTAAATTATTAAAATGATTTGTATTTGTGTTTAATTTACTTGGAAATGTATAAAAATTTTTTTTTTGATACAAATTTATTATTTTAATACTTTAATTTGTTTTATTATTTAGTAAAATTGTATATTTTAATATAATATAATTTTTTTTTAATAAATAAAAAATAAAATAAATAAAAAAAACTATTATTTCACCTAGACCACTCACTTTCCCTCAAAAGTATTAACTCGTAAGGACTTTAATTTTTGTTTATTAAAGCTTTTGTGGTTTGAAATATTATTATTAGGAGAATTTTTAATTATAGTCCACATATTTGTATTAAATATTTATTAAAAATATATATATTTGTACAGTATTTATATATTTTTAATAAATATTTAATACAAATATGTGGTCTATAATTAAAAGTTCTCCTACTTTCATTTTTCACAAAAAAGTATATTATTTCTCATAAACCCGTAATTTAAATTTCATATACCAAAAATGAATTTATTCATATACCCGTAATTTAAATTTCATATACCAAAAATGAATTTATTCACATACCCGAAAATGAATTTTTTCATATACCCGAATATGAAAAATTTCATATCTGGGTTTGTGAAAATTCATTTTTGGTATATGACCTTTCTCATATACCCAAAATGAATATTCATAAACAGTTTGTGTAACAGACTTCCTATACATGTGTATGAATCTGGCTCGAAAATTTTTAACAGTGCAACCATTTCTCCTATCTTTTCTATGAAGTACAAGAGTAAAGTGGTCTTCAAAAGATTTCAATGGCAAAATGATAATATACGAGTACATTTTAAAGAGAATCTGAATCAAAATCGTTGGAGCCATATTTTCACGCCTTAGGAGGAAGGGTGCCCAACTTAAAGATAAAATTTAATATTCTTTGGGCTGCCTGGAGTCCGAACCCACTTCAGCTCCCCTGCTTTTAGATGATCAATTTTGACATTTGTAAACATCTGTAAAGCTTAATAGCGAACAGATCCCACGGGACTAAAAACTAATATAGATGTACCAGTTTAGGCCATTAATAAAAAAAAATCGTTCATCTTAGCAACTAAATTATTATTAAAATAAGATAAAGAATTAACAAGGATAGCGGATGGCAACCAGGAAATAAAATCAGATAAAAATAAAATCAATTGCTATCAGATTTTTCTTTATTTGATTGTCGACGTTTCGGACGCCAGACGTTGAGGAAGGACGCATCCTTCCTGGCGTCCGAAATGTCGTTAATCAAATAAAGAAAAATCTGATAGCAATTGATTTTATTTTTATCTGATGTTATTTTTCCTGGTTGGCATCCGCTATCCTGATTAAATTAAAGAGCCATATTCTTCATCATCTAAAGAATTAACAATTATAATTAATATATTATACTTATAAATTATATATTTCTTTAATATTATTTTAACCATATTTATATATAGTCAAGGCCGTGGAGGGATTTGATAATCTAATTCCTTTTATAACCTGTCTTATATATTTTTTTTTAATCTCATTTTCTTTCCTTATAAAATTACCTCAACCTCAGGACACTTTCTTCGTTTTACTATTTCTCTTTAATATTAGTGTATAAAGTATATTGAAAATAATTATATTAACTTGTTCCCAAAAGACTAAAAAATAAAAAAAATATTAAAAGTTTTAAAATAAAAAACAACAGAGTTTTATATATGAAATATATTATTTATCCTATTGGCGATCGATTTCGTCAGAATGACATCTTCAGGCCAGCTGGAAACTGGCATAAATGATTTCAAATTATAATTTATATTCTTATTTCCAGCTAGCCTGAAGATGTCATTCTGACGAAATCGATCGCCAATAGAATAAATAATATATTTTTTTTATTTTCAACCTTCTAATGCAATGACAACAGAAATAGAGGAATATATCCTAAAAAAAATATTAAATTTTCTATTTAGAACTTATCGAAGTAAGGTTGGAGGAAGGTTATATAAGCAATTAAAAAAAGAAATACAGGAATTGTGTCGGTCCGAATTATTTTATTTTCAACGTTTCGGAGAATAAACATTACCTATCTTCAGAACAAGGGTTGTTAGTAAATTCACTGCCTCCTTCTCTTATTAAGGTGGGTGGAATATTAGTATATCCTAGCACCGCACATAGGAGTATTTGTTCAATAAACCCGGACAAAAGTCGAAATCACTAAGTTACTCAAAAGTCGCAATAAACTCATTGTTTCTCAAGCTAGATAACCGGTGCGTCCTAAGGTAGGCTTAAAAATTCCATGACTCTACACTTGTTTACATACGAGCAGTCGGAACTCAGTCAATATCTAGATCGCATCTCTTTTGTTCTAGGCTGCTTCGATTGTGCTAATAGTTTGTATTGCTCTAGTATTTCCCTGTGAATGTTTTACAAGAAAAAGCTTTTGAATATTGCAGAACGAGGTACATACTATATTTCAAAACATAAATTGATTCATTTGCAGTCAGAATTTTACATTTACAAACTATTTTACGAAGCCATAATTTTGCCATACATTTTTAGTTCAATTTTCAGACAAATGCATTTTTTTGTTTATGTGTCTGATCTTGTCGGGCTATAATTTATATACTGTCTTAAAATATAGTTATTTGACTATTATATACCACTCTTACATCTTCCACCTAAATCCCCCATTTTGTTTTACAGTTACTTCAAATTAATGAGTAAAAAAAATGAATTATTTCAAGTAAAACAAAATGTCGGACTTAAGGGATGATGTAAGTGTGCTATATAATAGTCAAATAACCATATTTTATGGCTATATATAAATAATAGCCAGAAAAGATCAAACACATAAACAAAAATGCTTTTGTCTGATAATTAAACTAAAAATGTATGCCAAAAATTTTGGCTTCGTAATATAGTTTGTAAACGTAAAATTCTGACTGAAAATGAATCAATTTATGTTTTGAAATACAGTATCTAAGTAGTAGTAGTAGCTAAGCTCAGAATTTACTATTTCCTTCCAAAACCTTGGGGCGGGGGCGGTCGCCCCCCATTGTCACCCCCCCCCCTTAAAATAGCTTCCCTGTTTATGGCTACCTTAGGAGGGACCGGTTATCTGTTGAATAGCTTGAGGAACAATAATTTTATTACGACTTTTGAGTAACTTAGTGATTTCGACTTTTGTCCGGGTTTATTGAACAAATACTCCTATGTGCACCGATCTGAGTATGGTGGTTCAGCACAAGGACTAGCAGGATAACTGGTCTATTGTAGGATATATTAATTCTACCCAACAACTAAAGAAAGCAGTGAACTTTTTAACTACCCTTGTTCTGAAGATGGGTGCCGCTTAGTCTTCGAAAGGTTTAGAAGGTGAAAATGAAATAATTCTGGCCGACATAAGTTTTATATTTAAGGTTATAATAATGTTAATTCTGTAGGGCTGTTCTCCCATAAATTAGGCCTTTGATTTGGCTCTAAATTGATGTTTGGTTATACTTCTGAAACAAAAACAATTTTACTCTTTGCACCTGCAATTAACATCCTACTATACAAGTAACTTCCTTATTTGGTTTATCATAAATTTTACTTTCTCTTACCTCTATATATATGTTAATATATAGAGAGAGAAAGTATTGGATTCATGTCAAAAATTCGATGTCGAGATTTTGATGGAAATACACGTTTTGAGGTGCGCTGAATAAAAAAAAGTGGTTTTCGCGACATTATCTGTCTGTTTGTCTGTGTTTTGGCCGGAGGTGTCTGTGTGTCTCTGGGTTCAATTTAAAGCATGAAGGAATTGAGCTAGGTCGTTGAAATTTTATATTTAAGTTAGACACCCACCTAGGGCGTGAAAATAAGCTTTTGATCAAAAACGGCCAAAAAGTACTAGTACTTTACTGATGTAGTTTTTCAGTTTTTTTTTCTATTTTCTCAAAATTCGCTCCAACGATTTTGATTAAAATTCAAAAATTAATTATTTTTAAATGTTCTTTCAAATATATATTCTCATTTTGCCATTGAAATATTCTGAAGACCACTTTACTCTTGTATTTTATAGGAAGGATAGGAGAAATGGTTGCCATGGTAACAAAAAATTTTCCCATACTAATCAATTTTTTATCTTGAATTCTAATATATCGGCGGAAACTAAATATATGTCAACACGAAAAATCTGGTGCGACAGTCACACCAGATTTTTTAAAGTATGGCCTCAGATGCCCAATCATTCCAAAACCATATAATTTATAAATTAATACATCTCCTTCTTACCTCTACCATATTCTTGACATTTTCCTCCACTTTGGCATGGGAACGAATATAGCGGGTATTCATAAGAATTGATTCCAAAATTGGGAAGATATTTATATATTGGCATAAATTAACTAAGCAACCCTACTTGATAGCTGCCTGTCTGTGCCCGATGTGGCTTGGCTGGCTGGCATTTTTTCTCTGTAACCCTGGCACACATCCTGCTCGAAGCCTGCGAGAGCTGCGCAGCTGAGTCATGAGAGCAGCCGACTTTCGAGGTTAATTCGTTGTTGCTTGTGCAACTCCCGATCTGGACCAGGGGCTGCCTTCTTGCTAGCTGCTTACTTGCTGTAGCCTACCTGCTGCTTACTCTCTCTCCAACATCCCTCTCCTTTCTATCTTTCTCTCCTCTACTCCGCTCATTCTCCCCTCTTCTCACTCTTAGTATCATTATTATTATTATACGTAAACCTAAAATAATTGTCTTGATACATGTGTTATATACGAAATTTACCTTAAATACTGTATTGTTCTCTGTTCCATGAGAATTATAACCCACCCGTGTATAGAATAGCTCCGAATATATATTTCTCTTTCAAACACACACACACATCAAGTTTATTTTTTTAGTATAAAATATTAATAGGCTATTTTCATTATTATTTTTTCCGTGCATCTTAGGTTAACTCCAAAAAGATATACAAGAAATAAAAAGCTGTTCGAAAAATATTTTTATGCAATTCAGAAGCTTGGATTGATATTATTTTCATAATCAAGCTTTACAATAAATTTAAGATTTGTGAGAAGATGGATTTATAAGAAGTGAAAAACAATAGAATAATAATTAACAAGAACGAAAAAAAAAAACTGCCATATTTTTCTAGTTCATTAAATGAAGATGAGGATGCTCCATCGAACCAATAAATCATTTGTGAACTCTTATAAATTATTACAGACAGTCCATGTCGTAAAAACCACTTTTTTGGATTCAACGGACCTTAAAACGTGTATATCCGTCAAAATCTCATCATAGAATTTTTGATATGCATCCAATATTTTCTCTCTATATATTATATACAGTGCCTTTAGGATTTTGGCGCCCCGACGCAGAATAGTAATTAACGCCTTATTTTGCAATTGCTCACCTTCGCAGGAAATTTTTCCCCTTCTCATGAAAATCATTTTACCTTTTTTATAGGATAACGAAATTTTTTCCGCCGTGCGATAAAATTTTATTTACGCCCCTGAATGCAGGAATTTGGTTACCCAAGGCGAGCCAGGGGGTCCAGGGGGGTTAAAAATTGCGTAAATTATGGCGCCCCGATGCTACGCATCTTTTGCTTACACGTAGAGTAGGCCCTGATTATATATATAGGTAAGGGAAAGTAAAAATATTAGCCTATAAGGCGAAAAAAAATAATTATAAATTTAAGTCAGAATTAGAAGTCATTACCAAACAACTGAATATGGATTTTCATCTTCAGCCGGCAACATATCGTTACGAAATGAGATGAATTTACATTATCATTATCAATAACTTTTAATTCTGACCCCACTGGCATGGGCTTAACTTGGGAATTTGGCTGGGGGGAACCATGAGACCAGCCATCCTCCGAGCAGCCTGGAATATATTGTCATATTGTCCCAATTTTTTTTTGGGGCGGGGGGAGGGGGCGGGACCCCAGGACCCCCTAGTTACTCTCATGTCCACAGGCAGCAATTTAAATAAATTGGATATTTAATATCAATGGATTTATTTGAACCTACATGTAGCCAAGATATTGCTCTTTTTTATTCCTTTAAAAAGCAATTAATAGGTCGTAGAAAATTATTTTTATTGATTTACTTATTATAAACCATCCAGCAGCCAAGTTTTTATGCTAAAATTATGTCTATATGAAAACTAAATTTGCATACATTCTATATTCTCTATAATTATCCGCAAACTTAAAAAAAAATACACTAATCATTTGACAGTATAGTAATTATCACGTTGTGTATGTATTTATGAATGAATATTTTTATGAATGGATTTTTTTTCAATGAAAATTACTCGCACGTGTTTTTCTTTTGTTTACTCTCTTTTCTTCCTGCTCAAAGCAATTTATATAATTAGGCATTTTGCCAGTTTCACTTTAAATAAATAAATATTCTCTATCTAAATATTAATTAAAAAATCATTTATTTTTTTAATTAATATATATTTTGGCATTAATAATTGTAGTTTCCAATGAAACATCGAAGGTATTCTTAACTACATAAAGAATGGATCTACTATTTACTCTTTAGACCTTTCGATTCCCAGGGTCAGATATCATACTCTAAGTTCAGGTTTGTTTTTCCATGAACAATTACCTCGGATTAGTTAGAACTAAAGTAGGAGAAAACTCACCTGACTTTAAATTGTTTCGGAGTATACCGTGAGGTAGGCCGGTCAGAATATCTAATTATTAATGTACACATTTAATTATATAGTGTTTATGTTATTTATTGTAAAACTATGTAAATGTTTTTTACTCTCCCTGTAAATAGGAATCTCCTGGTGGGAGTCATCAAATAAATAAAGAAATAAATAAATATTGTAAGATACAATGTCTAGAACTTATTTTTGGCGTTCTTGTGAAATTTTGTCTATTTTACTGATTTTTTACTCTCTACCTAATTTCAACTTTTTCTGAAATTTTGAATTAAGCAGAAAAAATTTGCTTAAAAACCCGCGACTCTTGTTACACGAGGCTAGGACACTAACCTCTACACCAAGCCCGAGGGCGAACTAATTGTTAAATGTTAATGTACTATTTTTAAGTAACGCAAGTATACAAAATTGGATATTGTGAATTTATTTTTTAAAATCATTCATCTTTCTTTCCCTTTTTAATCATAGCTATGAAAAATACTTTCCTTTCGGATCTTCGAATTCATTCATTTATCAAATTTTATTTATGGAAGTTGTTTATATTTTAGTTGTTTTATTAATATTTTTAAGAAAAAGTTTAGCGATTTTTTTATTATCTCATTTTTACTTTCTCGTTATTTTAATCAAAACGCTAAAGCTCTCTGACTGTTCCCGGTGCAGAGGTAAAACTCTTGCTCTAATCTTAAGGAGTTCCCTTACCTGCCTTGTGCGATAAAATATATTTAAATGATATTGAAATTCTCTAACTCAAAGATAGAAAATGTTTTAACAAAAAATTTTATATATAACATCTCAGTTATTAGTCCTTATTAAATATGTGGGAATATTAAATTCGTTTTAATTTATATCCTTATCAATCCATTTATATCAATCAAAATTTCAACTGCACGTGTCAAGGGATATCTATATGATTTCTTTATAGTTTTATATAGTCTCCTCTATTACCACGTTGCTTTTTTGCTCTCTCTTACCTATATAGAATAACTGTAAAAACAATGGATATCATGTCAAAAAATTCGATGTCAGCAATGGATATACACGTTTTGAGATCCCCTGAATAAAAAAAAAAATGGTTTTTTGCAACATGGACTGTCATTGTGTGTGTGTCTCTCTGTGAACAAAATATCTATAATAACGAAAAGAGCTAGGAGGTTGACATTTTACTTATTTAAGTAGATAAAATCTTGTGACGGCAAACTACCTGAACAAAAATCAAACTTAAAAATTGCGTACTGTACTTTACCGATTCACTTTTTCAGTTTTCCGATTTTCATAAAATTGGTTCCCACGATTTTCAAAATCAATTATTTTTTTGATGCTCTTCCCCCCTGTTCCATATTCTCATTTTGCCATTGAAATCTTTTGAAGACCACTTTACTCTTGTACTTCATAGGCAACCTAGGAGAAATGGTTGCTTATAAATATTTTCCCATGTTTATAAATTTTTAAAAATCTGGTGTGACTGGTCGCATAGTACATAAGTTTCTCTAAATCATAGATAATAATTTTT
>JAKCPI010003247.1:0-93672 GCA_023213315.1 Euborellia annulipes
TCATCACAAGGTGCTTATAATCTTTGATTGAATAAATAAATAGCCTAAGCGTATCGAAATTTGTTTATATTTTATACGATTCGATCGATGAAATAATTAAGCATGGATAAGGTATTAATGAATTATTTGGAAAAATTTCTAATTATTGTCTTTTAGCCATTATACTTAATGAAAAAAAAATTTTAATTATTTTCTAGGCTATTTAAATGAAATAGAAACGTTTTTTTTTTTCAAGTTTAAATATACTTTAGCTCTCTGCTTGTTAAACATGATTCCTTATTTGGTTAATTGTTTAAATGGAAAAATGTTAGTTTTTAAAGTGAAAAGTAAATTTGTTTTAAATGTTTCCCACAGATGTCAAAGCCTCCTTCAACAGTGAAATTTTTTAGCACCTTCTATATTCGGAATGTGACGAAATTACTTTTGAAAATTATAATAAAGAAAAAAAAAAGGTATATTAATATATAGATAATAATTTGGAAATGAAATATTATTAAAGTTTAAAAAAGGAATATTTAAACTTGCATTCCTTCCTCCCCCTTTTAAAGGTGTGAATGCGTCTCAATGAAAAAAAAAAAAAGTGGAAAGATTGAATAAACTCAATCTTTTAATATAAAATTTTTTTTTTAACTTATGCTCACTAGTCTTAAACCACACGTTAATCTTTTGATAGATACCCCAAGGTCTATGTTTATAAATAAATATATAATAATTATAAATAGATGGGATGGCTATGAAGCCTGCAGAAAGTATGAAATAATTGGGCAACACCAAGAAAATTTATTGGTCGACTTTTTTCAGACTTTGGACATGTTCTTTGGGTGACATTAGTAAAATTTGTCTTCTTCTTTCTTTGCCGTTATTATTCTCGCGATGTGGGGGTCGGTGGAATAGGTTTTTTTGCCAACCGGAAGAAATAGAACAGGCCCGACCCGTCGCACGGTCTGACTTACATGGTGAAAATATAGAAGGAAGGGACTGACATGTAAAAAAAGAATAGAGGGAATGCCGGTCCCAGCTCGGGCAGCTCGTGGTCGCCATCCACGTACCTTGCAAGATGTGGGCCCCTGAGCAACATTAGTAAAATTTCTAATTCTATTAAATGTATTATCACAATAATACAATTGCACATTTTATTAAAGACACTCAAAAATGCATGATCTGGAAAAATAAATTTTCTGAATTATTGTTACTATCTATTGGCATATTTTTATACAATTATTTTATTTCTAGATTAATAGATAAAATTTTTCATCGCATGGAATAGGAAACCAACTCCTAACCTTAAGCATAAGAGCCAAAAGCTACAGCCCAGTGGCTAGCTAGCTACCTAATTATTTCATAACATCTGTTTATTTAGCTTCTTTTTTGCTAGGTATTCAAAGACCCAGGAAAAGAGATTCAATGACAAAAGGAGGCAAGGGCGGATATCAGGGGGGGGTAAAGGAGGCAATTACCCCCCCCGAGATTCGGGAAAATACCTTTTTTTCGAAAAAAAAAAATTATTTTTAATGTAAAATTTTAAAATTAATACTTAAAAATTTGATTTGTATTTATATTCTGGCCAACAAGGGGTACAGAATGCGCCTTTAAATTACCGAAATTAAGAAAAAAATAGTGTGCTGTGCGACGAGTCACACCAGATTACCCCCCCCCCCGAGAAACGCCTCTGGATCCGCCCTTGGAAATAGGAAGCAATAAGTTAAAAAAAAATTTCATTGTCCTAGAAGGTGAAGTTTAGTATTGATAGAAGGGGAAGGGGAAGTTCAATAATATATTTTAGGTACAATCACACAATTAAACACTTTATTTAAGGAGGCTTATTACCGTGGGCATCTCATTTCATACCCTTTTGAGGGGAAGTACCTTTAGTCAGATACTCTCCTTGCTTAATGTCCCCCAGTTCCACCCCCCATTTGAATCCGTTGCGTGGTGGAGGTGCTGGGATCACCAAAAGGAATATTGTATCTGACTATAAACATTTTGTGGGCGTCGATCGAAAAAAAGTAAAGCTATTCAATTTAAAATCCCACGGGAGTAGAATAATACATGTTAAAAATGAAAATACTATTTTTTATATACCTTCATATATCTCTTTAGGATTTAGTAATCTCAATGAGATTAATTATGAAATGAGATATATTAAAAACATTTATGTCAAAGAGATCAAATAGATCATAAACGATTACTAGTAATCCCAGTAAACTGTTCGATTATCTACAGGGTTAAATTCAGCCCATAATAAAACGTATGTGAAATTCAATATTTTATTTTATTTAAAAAAATCTGGTGTGACTGGCGCACAGCACAACTTTCTCTTACCCTTCGGTAAGAGAAAGTTGTGCACCGTGCTGGTCACACCAGATTTTTTGTGTCGAGATATATTTAGTTTCCGATAGCACCTTAGTTTCAAACTTGCATTTTAAATGTTGACTGCTTCAAATAAACTATGGTTATTTTTCAAAATTTTAATCTCATATTTGGACATTTTATACACAATATAGAATCGTAAATAAATACAAAATTTCATAAGAATTGGAAAAAAAAATTTTAAATGCCTAAAAAAGTTCTAAAGGGGACCCCCTTTTGAATCGAAATTAACATACAAATCCCTATAGGAAATTAACATTGTTCCTATGCGAAGATAAGGTGGAAAGGGAATTTAAAAAGAGTAGAGAGAGACGATAATGTTTGCAAGTGAGAGAGAGACATATATGTTTTCTTTGAAACAATTAAAGACACAAATAAATTTAAAAAAAAATGGGAATTTAAATAATAATTGATTTTTAATCTAATAAAAAGAAAAAGATTTAAATTCCGTTACCATGGCAACCATTTCTATCTTTCCTATGAAGAACAAGAGTAAAGTGGTCTTCAGAAGATTTCAACGGCAAAATGAGAATATACATTTTAAAGAGCATCTAAAAAATAGTTCATTTATGAATTTTAAAAAAAATCCTTGGAGGGAATTTTGAGAAAATCGAAAAAAACTGAAAAAGTACATCAGTAAAGTACTAGTACTTTTTGGCCGATTTTGTTCAAAAGCTTATTTTGAGATTCTTCAAAGGTACCTAAGTTAAATATAAAATTTCAATCCGGTAGCTCAACTCCTTCATGCTAAAAATCTGTCCACACACACAGACACACACACACACACACACACACACACACACACACACACACACACACACACACAGACCAATTTTCGGGACCCACTTTTTTGGACTCAGGGGACCTCAAAACATGTATATCCATCAAAATCTGGACATCGAATTTTTGACATGATCGTAATACTTTCTCTCTCTATATATTTCATATATAGGGTATGAGAAAGTAAAAAGGAATGTAATGAAAATTGTTCTAGGTAAATATTTTAGGGAGTGGCGTAACAAAAAATTTTTTCTGAGAGGCGATGCCCGAAAAATTTAATCGGGGCATAAATCTGATTTTCTGGTCTCGGTTAAGTATTTCCTAAAATTATATTTTTAATAACAAAATATTTCAATTACTCTTAAAAGAAAATGTACCCTCTGTATACGTTTATTAAAAAACAAGAACACAAGCACTTTTTTTGGAATTTGAGTGAGTTAATATAAACGCCATTAAAATATTTGCTGTTAAATGAGGCCGACTTGAATTCATATCACAATTTTAAGCCGCTGAAAATTCTTTGTCATCTCACAGTTAAGCAGGGAGTGACATCACGAAGAAATGTCTTGTATATTAAACAAGGTTGCCTTCTTTTTTTTAATTTATTATATTTCGGATATAGTCACGCCTGGAATAAATGTGCAGCGACTTTTTTTTTAATCAAACTACTTGTTGATGGTAGCGAATATTTATTTATCAAATATAACCGTGATTATTATTCTATTATGCTTATCGAAAATAAATATTTAAACTATCTTTAATTGTTAATTAGAAAACCAGTGGCGTCATTTCAACCTTTTCTTGGGGGGGGGGCAAACTTTTTTTTTCTTAAAATTTACTTACAAATTACTCAAATTTGCCCAAAAGATAATTAATTATTTAATTTTGTACAGTTTATATACTCGTAGATATATTTTGATATATTTTATTTAGAATAATATAAAATTTTATAAAAATCAAAGCCTTTGAAGGGGCAAAGGACCCCTGCACCCCCTCCCCAAATGACGTCACTGTAAGAAAACCTTTGGAAAATAAATGTAAATATAACAATAAAATTGTGTGATTTTGACTTGAATATAATCTACAAATATATATGTTGTTAATATCAGTCTGTCTATTCCACATTTTTTGAGTAACTTCCAGTTAGAATTTCAAAATGAAATTTTATAGGTATAAAGACGAACTTGTAAATTTTTTCATTTTAAAATTCCCATAACTTTCTGAGTTTACGATTTACGATTTTCTCCATTGGAAATGTATGGTGAGAATATTAAAATCTATCAAAAGAGCCTTCGAGTTCAAATAATTTAATAAAATTCCATGACCCTTTCTAAAGATTAGGGAAGAAAAACAAAAATGTTTGCGCTGGATTAAGAAAAGTAAAGGAGGAAAAGATAGGTAAATGAATAAATGGATAGTCCACATGAGGACGATGAATAGACACGAAGTCCGCCGGGAGCGGAAGGCGCGGCTAGTTCTTCTAAAAAGGAGACTGATGGAATAAAATATAGTTTGAAAAGGTAAATATGGTGTATAACTTAGAATTTGGTTGCTGGAAAGTAGACAACCAAAATGACCAAATCTCTAATGCTATTTCTCGTAGTCTAAAAACAATCACGGTTTGATTAAAATACAAAATATACGAAAGTCTTAATTTTGTCAGGGAAAAAATTTCCAGTAGTTAGGAGTGACTAAGATAATTTTTGCCGATTTTACAGGATCTGAAAAATATCTAATTTATTATATTTTGTCTGCATTTTATATAAATACAAATCAAATTTGTAAGTATTAATTTTTAAAATTTTATATTAAAGATAAATTTAATTTCCCAAAAAAAAAATTTTTTCTCAAATCTAGGAAGGTAATTCTAAAGGTTAGTAGAAAGACAAGGTTGTCTCATACGGAGTGGAAAATGGTGGGGGGTTTTGGCAGATGACGTCACTCGAGTCCAAGATTCCCTAGTGACAAACGCTCTGAGCGCCCATAGCTATTTGATATTTTGTGCTTCACATTACACATGCTTTAATAAATCGATTTGGACATTGTTTTATCATATTTGCTTATATTGGAGGTAATTAATTGAATGTTAAATCAAATAGTTAAAAAATATATATTTGATTCTAATCATAACCTTTTTCAAAATATTCGATTTAGGCTGTTTTTTCATCTTTTTCAATCAACTTTTCATTTGTGTGTTTGTGGCGCTTTCTTTACATGGATTCAAGGTAATTAATGAAATACTAAATCAATTATTTAAAATATATATTTCATTCTAATCATTCTTTTAGATGCCTGGAACAATTTGCTCAGTTGCAATTTGTAAAAATTCTTTTTATAAACAAAAGGAAGGAGAAGAAAAATTAATTTTTTTTTATTTCCAAAAGACGACAGCCTACGAAAAGAATGGATTAGAAGATGTTATCGAAAAGATAGTGTAAATCCAAAAACGGGAAGAATTTGCAACGTGCAAAATCTGATTTTCAAGAAGACATGCGAGCGAAAATTATGAATTTATCTCCCAAAATTCGATTAAAGCCAACAGGTAGGTAAAAAATACTCTATATATATATATATATACAAGGCTTTTTTCACTATAGGCTATACCCATGTCCACTGAGATTCTAATTTTACTTTTTATTTTAGTAATATCTTATTTATTATTAATATATCAATTTTTTCAGCTGTTCCATCGTTATTTTTAAAACCAAGTGATGTACCAATTCCTGAGGAATCAGCCCGATTGGCCCGAGATAAAAGAAAGGAAGAAAAAGAAATATTGGAAGATATAATGAAGAAGGTTTCTGAAACTTCAAGTCTACAAACAAATATTTAACAGACAGAAAAAGATGAAGATAAAATAGATGAAGAAAAAAAATATAACAAAGGCAGTTTAAAAAAAGAAAAAAACATAGTAAATAAAACAGGGGCGTATATAGAAATTTTTTTCGGGGGGGGGGGGGGCGAACTCAAAAATTTTTCTGCGGAAAATTTTTTTTTTAAGAAACTAAATTTTTTTTCACACGAAATTTTTTGCAGAACATTTTTTCTTTTGCGGAACCAAAGATTTTCATCCTGCGGAAAAATTTGTTGCGCTGATGTCTGTATAACTCTATATATGTATATGTGTTTGGGAAATTTCGGAGGAGCCCGGGCCCCCTCGCCCCCCCCCCCCTTATATACGCCCCTGAAATAAAATAACTAAATATGTATTTAAAAAATGCCCAGAAATTCCAATAATTTTAGAAAAATCATTCGTTAAATTAAGAGTTTTACTTAGAATAAAATTTTTTAATTCTCAAAGAGTAGTTACCAATAGAATTTCTTTAATGAAAAGAAAACTTTCTGACGAGGGAAGAAAAAATCTTAAAAAAAAGAAGAAAACTATTTCATAAGAAATAAATATTAATAGAATAATAGACAGGAAGAGAGGATGTCAGCCAAACAGGACAGCCCCTATCGAATAAAAATCTCAATCAAGAAGGCGTTTCGGTTTTAATTAAATAAAGCCATCATCAGTTCTCAAGAGATTATTGGCTCAAGGTTGGGATGCAGGGAGTGTTGTTTTATATAAACATATACAAAATTATATAAAAATATAACATTTGCACAGCCAATAATCTCTTGAGAACTGATGATGGCTTTATTTAATTAAAACCGAAACGCCTTCTGGATTGAGATCTTTATTCGATAGGTGCTGTCCTGTTTGGCTGACATCCTCTCTCCTGTCTATTATTCTATTAATATTTATTTCTTATGAAATAGTTTAGGTAGAGAGGTCATACCATCCTTGTTAAGGTTTTTGGCCAGGTTTTCCTTAACAACTTAAGGCGAATGTCGGGATGGCTAATGCGACGTTTACTATACATTTCTATTTTTTTCCCTTTTGTTTTGTTATATTTGTTATTATATTTAAATTTGTATTAGTTTGTTGGACCTAGCCACCGGGGACTGGTGCCTCTAAGCGGGTCATAATAAATTTATTTATTTTATTTAAAATATGTTCCATTTTTATTTTTTTGAAATATTATTTAATGTTTTTTTCAGCACTAGAGAAAATAATAATTTTTTTTAAAATATATTAATTAAATAATAGAAAGTAAAACAAAAATGAAGACAATTCGGAAAAAAATACTTTCTACTTATATATACTTATATAATATTGTTATATAGGTAAGAGAAAGTAAAAGGAAAAATTAAATATTTTAATTTAAAATTTATATTCAACTATCAAAAATGATGAAAGAAAATTAAAATGAACAACTTTTAAATATAAATCGTAAAAAGCCAGAGAGAGATAAATACTATATGTTAAATAAGAATTCAAATTTGGGCTTCTTGATGACGATTTCCCGCCTTCGCTCTGATTGGCCGAGCCGTATGAGACAACCTTGTCATCTATTATTTTTCTCAAATCTCGGAGAGGGAGGAATTAATTACCCTCTTTATCCGCTCAATTGCTTTGGTTGCCTAACTTCCAGCAAGCGCAAAAAAAATGAAAATCAATATGGCCTCAGTGTGATTCTTCTTTCTTATCAATTTAGATTTTGAACTAAGGATATGGATGAACTGGCATATCACAAAAGATAATAGGCAAAATAGGGAAATATTATTTTGCAAAATATCTCTCTTAAGATGGCATCACATTTATTTATTTTTTTTCTAAAGGCCGACTGACATGATTATGACGGCATCAAAGACAAGCCATCAAACACGGATGATTCAGATCTCCCTCACGCATAGGGCGTAACCATAGACGACCCCCTGAATGCCCCTTAAAAACCCACTTCAGCTACCCTAAAGAACTCGCGGGGCGCCGCCTATGACGTCACCGAGCCGGCGGATGGCTAGGCGGCGACACTAGCGCCGCCGGCAGCAAGCGGAGCGCATCGGCTTCAATCGGGCCGCCAGTTGAGTGCGCGCTTTCGGACTGATAGTTCCAAATATCCACCATCACACTTAGGGACTCTATTTGTTAACACACAAAGTGCCTTTTATCCATAAAGAAAAAATAATATCAGTGGTGCCTTAAGTGTGACAAAGATGAATCCACGCGTACCGCTTTGGCTCGTCCTGGCCATCTGCTGCTTAATTCAACAAGGTGAGCACTTTTTTTTATTTAAAAAAAAAATTATCACAATTAAAAAATTTTTCAGGTTATTAGAAAAATATTTTTTGGACTTTATTTAAGTCAAATTCTAAATATAAAATTTTAATTGTAACAATAACAATACTCAAGTGAATTTAAAAAAAATCATTTAAATTAGCGGTACACTAAACTTCTCAAAAAGTTGATTAAAAAAAAATGAGGTAAAAAAATAGTAAAAAAAAATCGCGGCTAAAATTCCTCACCATTCTATTTATTATTAAAATTTTTAAAGTAATATATTTTTAATAGATTTATTAAAAATTAATAAAATTAAAATTTTTCTAAATCCCTATAATTTGCCAAAAATTTTTCAGTTATATCACAAGTCATTTTATATGTAGCCAAATTAAAATTTAGCTTTAAATTTTTTCTTTTTAATAATTGAGCATTGCTGTCTATTGATAAATTTATTAGTCAGCTGAGGTAAAAAGCGATATAAATTAAAATATCGGATTAAGAAATACATAAATCAATATATCCTTGCTTAAATTAAAGGCCGAAAACAAATTTTTATCTATTTGTAGTCCAATTTTCACTCATCATCGCCCAGCTCAAACTGGATATTTAAATTTAATGGAATTTGGAGATTAGATTCAGTTCATTAATCAGGGAGCTGCTAAGACAGGATTTTTCGAAATTTGGATTAAAAGGGTCCTCCCCATTTTGGGATAAACAAAGAAAAAATCGCCGAGCTCAAATCGTTATCCAAATTTCATGAAATTAGAAGATTAGATTCAGTTCAGTGGCGTATTCAGGGGGAGGGGTAGGGGTGCCCCCCCCCAAAGCCTTCTCCAAAACAAAAAATATTTATTGTTTTCCCTAATGAAAAAATAATTCTATTTATTTGCGTTTTAAAAAATAATTATAAGAAAAAATCTTTTTTTTTTAAATAATTATTTTATTAACTCTCATAAATTATAAAATCTAAAAATATTTATAATTCTTATATTATCTAAAAAAAAAAGTTTCTCCACTTTAAGTTTCTTGGAGAACCCCCCCCCCCACCTCCCTCCCCTGGCGTTCATAAAACTTTTGCTCCCCCCCCTCCCAAGCAGAAATCCTGGCTACGCTACTGATTCAGTTCGTTAATTAAACAGACTTTAAGACGAGATTTTTCAAAACTCTTAAGAATCCCAAACCCCCCATTAAAAAATTTTTTTTTTATTTTTCATTAGATTTTAATAAAATTTCAGATCAAGCTCCTCGTGGCTTAATTAGTCCCACTAGAAAATTTTTTTATCAATCGAAATTACTGCAATAATAAAATTTCAATTTAATGTATTCTCGTAGTACAAATTTTTTTTTTTTAATTTCTCCTCCACTTAAAACAATTTAATAAATATTGTATGTTTGACAGTGGCAATTTCAACTTTTTCTTGGAAGGGCAAACATTTTTTCTTCTTAAAATTTTCTTACAAATAGGTACTCAAATTTGAGCAAAAGATATTTAATTAAATTAATTGTTTAATTTTGTACAGTTTATATACTTGTAGGTATATTTAATTTATATTTAGAATCGAGTGAAAATGAAAAACTATTTAACTAAGTATAATAAAAAATTGCTACTTTTTCTAAAGTCCCTTTTGGATTCCATTTGAATTCCTCTAGATGTAAATACTAGTAAATTAAATATTTTAGTTATTACTCCTCAATTCCCCATTAAAATTTTTTTCTATTTTTCCATTAATCCCTGGATCTTGTTTTCAAAAACAAAACTAATTTACTACAAAAACATTTAATATCTCTATAATTAATTGCATTTGTAAAAGATGATTCATTGAAATCTCCAAGGTAATACTTTGTAGTTGGATGATAGTCAAGTAAAAAAAAAAAAAACATTTATTTAAATGAGCCGACTGAGTAATCATAGGTTGACTAATTAGATGCATCTCTCAATGTATTATATATGGACCAATTGTATTCAAACAACGATAAAGAATTAAAAAAAAAAAACAGGTAAAGAAAAAGAAATTAAAGTCACCCTGTGAAATGTTATGAACGTGACTTGAAAAATTTTTTTTCCTCTAGAGAGAGAGAGGTGGTTGGTGACGGTGGTGGGGGGATAATTTCAAATTCCCTTGGGGTCTTTCAGGAACCAGGAACGTCATGGCATTTTCTACGACCGTTTATCTAACTGAGAAAGAGAACGAGAGGATTTTTTGAGTCAACATGGGGACCACATGTTCCCCCTTTTTTTTAGGCCATCATCGCGTGTATTAATGACAAATGAACAAACGGGATTTAGATTCCCGAAAATATACAACCAAAACATGAATTGCGAGAATTTGTTTTTTTTTAGAAGGGTGGTGAGTTTGGAACTTGGAATTTCCCCACTCAACTTGACTTCTCAAATGACAATAACAATGCATTAGCCAGCTCCCCTTATGAATATAAATATTTCTCTCACAATACTTTTAATTAACTGATGGTCCTTATTCCTTGGAGGTTTTATATCTGCTATTAATTAAAATAAATATTGTCCAAAAAATTAAGAGAAATATAACCTCTCAAATCTCAAAAGATAATTATTATTTGTTAACAACAGTATTATCAAGCTTTGCCTAGCAATCAAGTAGACACCAAAATAATTCTTCGATTCCCATTCAAATCAATAAAATAATGAATGAATATTAATTTGGGAAGATAATTATAAGATTAGTTAAACTGGAGTTTTAAGAGAAATTTCATTAATTCAATTTGAAAGTTTATTTATTTATTTTTTTTTTTTAAATTAGAATTGGATGAAGAACTTACTATCCTAATAAGAAGTAAGCAAGTTGAATTAATGATAATTATAAGATAGCTTAAAACCTATAACGGATAATCGGTTTTTACTTTCTTTTACCTTTATATATTGTTAATAAAATAGAGAGAGAAAGTATTGGATTCATATCAAAAATTCGATGTCGAGATTTTGATGGATATACACGTTTTGAGATCCCCTGAATCCAAAAAAATGGTTTTCTCGACATGATCTGTCTGTGTGTGTGTGAACAAGATATCTCAAGAACGAGAAGAGCTAGGAAGTTGAAATTTTATATTTAAGTTAGACATTCCCTGGCGCGTGACACGAAGCTTTTGGACAAAATCGACCAAAGAGTACTAGTACTTTACTGATGCACTTTTTCAGTTTTTTTCGATTTTTTCTATATTCTCCTTTTGCCATTGAAATCTTCTGAAGACCACTTTATTCTTGGGAGAAATAGTTGCCATGGTAACAAAATATAAATATTTTCACATATAAATTTTACATCTTGAAAATCGAATGTACCGTACGTACTGTCTGAAACTAAATACATGTCGACACAAAAAAATCTGGTGTGACAAGCACAGAACACAACTTTCGATTACCGGTAAGAGAAAGTTGTGTGACACCAGATTTTTTTTTTAATTTTTCCCATCTTTCAACAGAGACTAACTAATTCCAATTTCAGAGAGACGGAGGAGACGTTGGCAATGTTTGAAAATTTTCACGGCAAGTGGGATTTGAACCCGAGTTGTATAGCAACTCTAGATTCGTAGACCGCAGCTTATCCGATTAGCTACGAGCCTCCTCATTCGATTCAATCAATTAATAAAAATAAATTCATTAAATAAACCATCGTATTTAAATACTTTCTCTTCTTTTTTTTATTTCTGAATATTTTAATAAATAGAGAAGTTAAAAACAAATTTCAACCACCATTTTTAATTATTTTATTTAACGATAACTTCATTTTATTCTAGGATGTGGGTATTTTTTTTAATCCTTTTTTTAGACTAAACGGCGCCCAAGGGAGGAAAGACTGTCTCGCTTTTAATTGATGGACATTTAGCCGGGAAAGCACTCATGTGTGCGTGTATGTGTCAATATATGTCAAATTGTGTTTGTGAGAACAGCAGAGCAGAAATAGCATCCTAGCCTAGGCACGAAAGTAAAAACGCCAAGGACTCAAGATTTTTTTTAAAATCATTTTTTATTCGAATACTATCAATGCCCTTCGTATGTTCCTCTCTCTTGCTGTTTAAGTATAAAATATCAATGGACGACGTTACTGCCTGTCACACCGGAAATCGCGTTGCTATTACGTTTAGTGAATAATTTAACAAGAGTAATATTACTTTGAATTAAGCTTATCGTTTAGATAATTTTGAAAGTTATGTTGTCATTCTTTAGCTAAAAAGCGCCGGTGATAAATTCCGTTTTTGTTTTTTTTTAGATAATAAATGAATTTATTATTTTGTTTACTGGAAGTTAGGCAGCCCAAATGACCAAACGCCTCTGGGCTGTGGCACAGTGGTTGCCTTTGTGTTAGGGGTCAGTGGTGCGCCTCCCGTTCTAATTTTTACTCTAGAAATTAATAGAAATTCAAATAGGTAGAAAAAATGAGCAAAGCAGCTAGTTATATTTCAATTTATTGTCAAACCAGGGCCGACGTTTCGGTCGCTTATGAGACCATCTTCATGGCCTTGTTCGTCATTCACTCTCTGTCCATGGTATGCGAAAATTGAAATTTTTAGACATGAACATGATTGAGCCACTTACAATTGTGTAACTTGGCTAGGATTATATATATTATCAGACAGGCAGGTTACTGCCCTGAAGATGGTCCCATATGAGACCGAAACGTCGGCCCTGGTTTGATCATAAATTGATATATAACTAGCTGATATGCTCATTTTTGTACCTATTTGAATGTCAACATTCAGCTATATATCTCCTTCAAATTATAGAAATATGAAGTGAAACTTATTTAGATACGGTAGAGCAATTCATACCATTGAGAGCGTTAAAAACGCTGTAAGCGCTTCTTCAGCTAGTGTCAGAGAATTCACTCACGATGTCGTCCAAGAAAAATACGGCTGTCAATGTGACTAGACTCAACACATTTTTACCTCGAAAACCAGTTTACACTACTATTTGTTGAACAATTTTCTTCAACTTTTTCCTATCGTGAATCTTCAACTTTTTCCTATCGTGAATGTGAATTTTGCTTAGAATCTGAGCATGAGTTGTCCTCTTTCGAGGAGAAATTAATGGAAAACAAGTTTTATTGATCTGGTCATTTGGGCTGCCAAACTTCGAGCAAGCAAGACGAAATGTCAAAACCAATTTCAACCATTTGTGGATTAGTTATGATCACAATCCTGCACCTGATTATTTCAAACTTTTTAGAATTGATATTGGAATGTTATATTATTCAAGTATAATAGGGCTATAGATAATAATTTAATTTGGACAAAGTGACAACTCTGCCTTTCATTCAGACACTTTGAGTATTAAATTGTTATTTTAAAAGGAAAGATTTTAATTTATTAACTCGCCGTTTATTGACATGGACCAAGACCGAACAAAATTTTGATTCAGAAAGATGTTAAGCTTTCTTATAAAGTTAAAACACCAAAGTCAATTTGTAAATAAAGAAAAAAAATGATCATTATAAATTAAATGAATTTCTGAGCCAATGGAGATGAAAAAAAAAAAAAATATTTTATGCTCAAGCCAATCGTTTTATTTCTCAAAGAAGCAAAATATTTATTATTCTCTTATATTATTTAATAGCTTAAAAAAATGAATTTGCATATAATCTTTATTATTTTAAAATAGCTAACAAATTAATTTGTTTTTATTATTTTACATAAAAATACAATTATTTTGATAAAATCACCAGGAAACTTTTATTTATTATTAAAAAAAAAAAAATTCATATTTCCTCTTTCATTGACGTTGTGATCATTTTAAAAAATGAGAAATCATGAGTTGGTTCCTAATTAAACCGAAGAAATTATCCATTTGAAAAGTATAATAAATAAAAGCGATCCAATGTTATTATTATTTTTACATATTAATTAAATTCGATCCATATCTAACTTAGTAACTTAATATATACGGACCAAGGTACAAAAAAAACTTGTTATCTATTTATTCTTTTTACAAATTTCAAGTCTTCTGAATGAATAATTTCATAATTTTGTTTTAGTATATGTGTCAATAACAATATCAATATTTATTTTAGCGGAGGATAAGATTTATTAAATAAATACTAGTATATTTGCAAGGCAAACTTTCTCTCTCTCAGATGATAGGCGTAAAGTTGTAAAATTACCGCTATTTAACCAAATTCATCAATCAGTTAATTATAATTAATTAAATTAATTTCCGAAAATTTACCATTGAATAAATTTAAGAATAAAACAAGATGTGACTGATATCAGTCTAACCGCAGCCTTATCTAAAAAAATATGGTGTGACTGTCCCACAGCACACAACTTTCTCTTATCTTCGGTAATCGAAAGTTGTGTTCTGTTCTTGTCACACCAGATTTTTAGTGTCGAGCTATACTATATTTAGTTCCCGCCGATATATCAGAATTTAAAGATGTACATTTTTTTTTTTAAACATTCACACTTTTTTCTCAATCACACAGTCTTTTCGGCAACTTAGGTATAAGACTTGACGATAACCGTTATTTCATGAAAATATCTATTGGGGATCCATTTGGTATCCAAATGGCTTAAATAAAATCATCGGACTGCCTGGGGTCCGAACCCGCGACGTTTGGTATACGAGGTTAGCACGCTAACCTCTATGCCAAGCCCCGAGGGCGATGTAAAATTTATAAACCTGGGAAAATATTTTTATTTTGTTACCATGGTAACCATTTCTCCTATCTTTCCTATGAAGTTAAAAAACAATTGATTTATGAATTTATTTTGGGAAAATCAAAAAAAAAAACTGAAAAAGTACATCAGTAAAGTACTAGTACTTTTTGGCTGATTTTGATCAAAATCTTATTTTCACGTCTCACGTGGGTGCCTATTAAATATGAAATTTCAATCTCATAGCTCAAATCCTTCATGCTTTAAATTGAACACAGGCGGACCATGTCTCGAAAAGCACTTTTTTGGATTCAGGGGACCTCAAAACGTGTATATCCATCAAAATCTCTCTATATACAGTATATTCATATATAGGCAAGTGAAAGTAAATTATTCTACTTTAGAGTTACGTAAACGTTAATCAGAAAAGCTAAAATAAATAAATAAATAAAACGATGACTGGTGATTTCGATAAAAACAAATTCTATTCCAGAAGATTATTGATAAGCGAGTTATCTATAATTTATCTTTCCCCCAAAAAGGGAGAATTTTTTTTTGAAATTTCCAAAAAAAAAGAACCAATTAATTCTCCCCTTGAATATTTTCTAGATCCGATGTGACATGACACAGTAGGGAAAATGTGTGTCTGTTCCAACGGATAGCTTATCCCTAATTAGGGTAAAGGGATTGTTTTAAGGCACGAGGCACCCGGAAATCTATGACTCAGACTCTATTCTCAGAGAGAAAGAGGGATATCGAAGTGTAGGACTACTACAAAGGATACTTGAGCCTTTAAAACAATGGCAGCAATCTGCCGTGACATAACTCAAAGGGGGTATGCACGAAAGGCCGCAAAATTCTAATTGCATGCCCCGATTACATGCTCGGTTGCCATGAGAATGGATCTTTATGATGACATTATTATCGGTGTCGCTACGGGGTGGCTACCAATTGGTATTAATTGAAAGAAACTGGGACGCCAGCCAATCCCAAACTCACCCCCTCCTATCGCTATAGAAATATTTCCAACAAGGACACGCTTTATTCTTTTGAAATATCAATTTTAGACATCTCTAGTAAATTTTTAGCAGTTTATTTAAAAAAAAAAAAAAAAAAACTGAATCGAAAAATTCTTCAGTTCTTTGAGATACAAATTTAGCATCCACTCCTACTTCCCCTTAATTCAAAGGAGTCAGGCAACCCAACTGACTTACGTAGTCTAATGCATTGTCTCTGTGAGGGTTTACCCCTTTTCAAACAAACAATAGGACAATTTTCACAAAAGAAAAAGCCATAAAAATGTAAAATACGAATATTCCATCTCCAAGACGAAAAATTATCGTTCGTTCAGAAAAAAAAATCTGGTGGGACTGGCGCACAGCTCACAACTTTCTCTTACCTTCAGTAATAGAAAGTTGTGTTCTGTGCTTGTCACACCAGATTTTCGTGTCGCCATATATTTAGTTTTTTTTTTTTTTTTTCTTAAAAAAAACATTCACACTTTTTTCTCATTCACACTCACATTCATACAGTCTTTTCGGCAACTCAGGCCATTTAAGACTTTAGACGATAACCGTTGTATTATATATTATCTATTGTGGGTTCAGGCATTTCTATATATATTTAGTTTCCGCCAATATTAGAATTCAAGATGTAAAATTTATAAACAGAAAAATATTTATATTTTGTCACCATGGCAACCATTTCTACTATCCTTCCTATGAAGTACAAGAGTAAAGTGTGCTTCAAACAATTTTGAGAGCAAAACGAGAATATACATTTGAAAGAGCATCTAAAAAATAATTGATTTTTGAATTTCAATCAAAATGGTTAGAGCGAATTTTAAGAAAATCGAAAAAAACTGAAAAAGTACATCAGTAAAGTATTAGTACTCTTTGGCCGATTTTGATTAAAAGCTTATTTTTTCGGTCCCAGGGCGTGTTTAACTTAAATATAAAATTTCAGCCTCATAGCACAATTCCTTCATGCTTAAAATTGAACACACACACACACACAGACAGACCATGTCGCGAAAACCAGGGGACCTCAAAACGTGAAGAGAAGTCCATCAAAATCTCGACATAGAATTTTTGACATGAATCCAATACTTTCTCTTTATATATATAGAGATTAACATATATATAGAGGTAAGAAAAAGTAAAAATTTTATATCATATGAAGCGTGGAAGTACCGAAGGGTAAGTGCCAAAATTAGAGAACCCGCGAGAGACGCGACCTCTAGACATTCATTACATTTGGGCCACGGGTCAACAGCAAATATAAAATTATTTTATTAGATTTAAATTCGAAGAAATTGTCTCTAAACTCTATTTAAAATTATTTTACGTCAAAGGAGAGTAGAGCTAACAATTCACCGACCAATCAAATCGCTGAATAGATTTTTTGACATCACTATCAACTCTATCAGAGGCCTAAAGTAATGTTAAATATACCGATACAATTTATTTCCCATTTAATATAGATAAAATTATTATTAAACATTCATTACAATTTTTATTAAAAGAGAATTTGTAGTTAATTAATTACATATTAAAATTTATGTATAAAATAGAGAGCATTCTAGTAATAATTTATGATTTTATATAATATTTTGTAAATTATTGTTTGGATATAGAAGATTAAAATTTATTATTAATTCATGAATATTAAATTGATCCTCAACACTAAATTTAATATCAGATATAAATAAATAACAAAGATAATTATTATAGTTATAAATAATAATACTTTAAAGGCTATTTGAATTATTTTTACTTTCTCGTACCTATATATGATATTAATATATAGAAAGTATTGCATTCCATGTTGAAATTTTGATGGAAATACACGTTCTGATTTCAATAAACGTGAGTTTGAGTGTCTTTTATCAAATTAAAGCTAAAAAAGAGCTCTGATATTGAAATTTTATATTTAATTTAAATACTAGTACAGTACTTTATTAGTGATATAATTTTTCAGTTTTTTTGATTTTCTCAAAATTGATTCTAACGATTTTGATCAACATTCATAAATCAATTATTTTTTAGATGTAAATTTAGAATGTTTATTCTCATTTTGCTCTCAAAATTGTTTGAAGCACACTTTACTCTTTTACTTCTAGAGCGGGCGCTGGAGGTAGTTGAGTATGCAAAATTTGAGGACCGAATTCTGACAATGGATTTGGGCTAAGAATAGCTCCCAGAATAAGGATCTGGATCTTGCCGGGCCAATTTTTGGTCCAATTTTTTTTTACCCCCACCCCATAGGAAATCAATGGAGTGCATGCTAAGATGATGTGAAGATTTGCAATTATGGTCAAATTCGAGTACTTAAAACCTGAAACAATGAAAAAACTGTCTTGTCAGCAACTGAGGGGATCCTCTATAGTCCCCTGAGAAGTACTATCTTGCCACCAGTTGTGGTGGTCCCCTCTAACCCCTTCATCTCTTTTCTCTCTCTTTGTTATAAATTTAAATATACGGCTTTAACACCATGCCAAATTGTGGGGACCGGCAATTATGTTCATAATCCACTACCTGGTATCCCAATCAATGAAAAATACTATCTTGCCGCCAACTGCGGTGGTCCCCTCTAACCCCTTCACCTCTTTTATCTCTCTCTTTGTTATAAATTTAAATATACGGCTTTAACATCATGCCAAATTGTGTGGACCGGCAATTATGCTCATAATCCATTACCTCGTGCTCCAATCAATGAAAAATACTATCTTGCCGCCAGTTGTGGTGGTCCCCTCTAACCCCTTCACCTCTTTTCTCTCCCTTTATTATACATTTAGATGTACTGTCTTAAAACCATGCCAAATTGTGGGGACCGGCAATTATGCTCATAATCTACTACCTGGTGTATTTATAATAAAGGGAGATAAAAGAGGTGAAGAGGTTAGAGGGGACCACCACAACTGGTGGCAAGATAGTATTTTTCATTGATTGGAGCACCAGGTAGTGGATTATGAGCATAATTGCCGGTCCCCACAATTTGGCATGGTGTTAAAGCCGTATATTTAAATTTATAACAGAGAGTGTTAAAAGAGGTGAAGGGGTTAGAGGGGACCACCGCAGTTGGCGGCAAGATAGTATTTTTCATTGGTTGGGATACCAGCTAGTGGATTATGAGCATAATTGCCGGTCCCCACAATTTGGCATGATGTTAAAGCCGTATATTTAAATTTATAACAAAGAGAGAGAAAAGAGGTAAAGGGGTTAGAGAGGACCACCGCAGCTGGCGGCAAGATAGTATTTTTCATTGGTTGGGATACCAGCTAGTGGATTATGAGCATAATTGCCGGTCCACACAATTTGGCATGATGTTAAAGCCGTATATTTAAATTTATAACAAAGAGAGAGAAAAGAGGTAAAGGGGTTAGAGAGGACCACCGCAGCTGGCGGCAAGATAGTATTTTTCATTGATTGGGATACCAGGTAGTGGATTATGAACATAATTGCCGGTCCCCACAATTTGGCATGGTGTTAAAGCCGTATATTTAAATTTATAACAAAGAGAGAGAAAAGAGATGAAGGGGTTAGGAGGGGACCACCACAACTGGTGGCAAGATAGTACTTCTCAGGGGACTCTAGAGGATCCCCTCAGTTGCTGACAAGACAGTTTTTTCATTGTTTCAGGTTTTAAGTACTCGAATTTGACCATAATTGCAAATCTTCACATCATCTTAGCATGCACTCCATTGATTTCCTATGGGGTGGGGGTAAAAAAAAAATTGGACCAAAAATTGGCCCGGCAAGATCCGGATCCTTATTCTGGGAGCTATTCTTAGCCCAAATCCATTGTCAGAATTCGGTCCTCAAATTTTGCATACTCAACTACCTCCAGCGCCTGGTCTATTCATAGGAAAGATAGATAGAAAGAAGAAGGAGAAGAAATGGTAATAAAATATAAAAAATATTTTTCTATGTTTATAAATTTCACATCTTGAATTCTAATTTACTGTTGGAAACTAAATAAATCTATATCTACGATGTGAATGAAAATCTCACAAAAGTCAGCTTTAATCGAATAACGCCATCATCAGTTCTCATGATACATTATTTAAATAAAGTCGAAACGTTTTATTTTATTGGGATTTTCATTCGATAAAGGCTGACTTCCTCTCCTTTTTTGATCTAAATATATTTACCGGTATGTGGACACAAAAAATGCCTGGTAAGAATTAACGAAGGTAAGAGAAAGTTTTGTGCTATGCAACCAGTGGGACTAAATTTATTTTTATTAATTTATCCAAATAAAAAATTTTTGATTAAAATACCTATTGCGAATCTTAAAATAAATTGGAAGTTTTTTTTTTTGACAAATTTACTGAATGAAGTCATTGGAATTTATCAATGACATTTATTGACCTTTCTAATGAGATTAGTCATTCATTCTATTAAAATTTGAATAGTTAATAAAGTTGTAACTAAAAAAAGAAAAGGTCCTAATCTTGTTGAACGATGATTTTTTAATCAGTTGAAATGAGAAAGAGAATCCATCAAAAAAGTTAATTCGTTTAATGCTTTTAAAATTGTTTCGAAAAAGTTTCTTGAAAAAAATTTAATATACATATCGGTATGCCAATCTTAATTATTTTATATTAGATTGTAAATTTTTTAATATATTGTGAAATTTTTTGTGAAGAATTTCATTTAAATGAAGTTCATAATTAAATGTTCTTTATATAGCCGAAGTAGGTGAAGTGATCGAATGTGTGTTTTTTATTAATTTTAATAATTTGTTGGCCTTCTCTCTTCATTAATATAATCTTTTCAAATTTTTATTTTAAACTATTTTAGATTAATGAAATATTTAAACATACATAATAATAAGTTTGCGAGGACCGGGTCTGATGAATAATAATACGCTTAGGCACGAATAAACATTTTACTAATTCCATCTTTAAAAAAAATAAAAAAAAAAAAAAAAAACGGTTCGTTGAAAGTGTATCACGTTTTGATTTTGAAGTGAAACTTTTGTACGCAAAGTAGAGCAAGATTCATGCGTTACGAAACGCTGCATCCTCTCCATTAGTAAAGTGTGCTTCAAACAATTTTGAGGGCAAAACGAGAATATACATTTGAAAGAGCATCTAAAAAATAATTGATTTTTGAATTTTAATCAAAATCGTTAGAGCGGAATTTGAGAAAATCGAAAAAAACTGAAAAAGTACATCAGTAAAGTACTAGTACCCTTTGGCCAATTTTGATTAAAAGCTTATTTTATCGGTCCTGGTGGGTGTTTAACTTAAATATAAAATTTCAGCCTCATAGCTCAATTCCTTAAATGCTTAAAAGTGAACACCCACACACAGACACACACACAGACAGACCATGTCGCGAAAACCACTTTTTTGGATTCAGGGACCTCAAAACGTGTATATTCATCAAAATCACGACATCGAATTTTTGACATGAATCCAATACTTTCTCTCTATATATATATTACATATATACATAGGTAAGAGAAAGTAAAAAAGATCAAGATTATATTTAAGTACACGAACTTTTCCATTTTGATTTTTTTTTTTATAATAATTTTATACACTATCAACATTAAATAATTTTAAATATCATTCATAAATTTCTCTCTTATCTCCCCTCTCTCTGATAAAAGGTTACAAAAGGCCTTGTTTCAAACTTTACTCTACCAATATTTCGAAGTTAAATATTTTTGATCCTAGGTCTTGGCAAACAACTCCAATCATTCCATCTCCTCTCTCTCTCTCTCTCTCTGTCTGTCTGTCTTTCTCTTTTGAATCCAAAATACATTCAACTTCTCATTAACATCTTCATTATTTATGTATATTTAGTGGAGTGGATAACATTATCAAATAATTATTCATTCATTCATATGAACTACTTTGAAAATAAATATTAATAAGAAATAAAACGACGCGTTTATGCTTATAAGAATTTTATTGGAAAAAATTATTAAATTTATATTTGATTTATGTTAATAATAATTTTAATGAATTTATGTAGTCAGTTTTGGTATTCTTCTAATTAGTTGGGATATTCTATTCAGAGCCGGTTCTAGGGGTTTGAGCCTCCCGGGCAAAACAAATTTTGGCACCCTTTTATACAACAATATACAAATTTGTTACAAATTTAAAAAAAATTTGCCAAAAAATGGAAAATTTTAATCAAAATTAATAAGGAACAATGTTAAAAATATTTTATTTTTTAATTCTCCGCCCCTCAAAATTGGCGTCCCGAACAGTCGCTGGGCTTGCCCAACCCTTTATCCTGCCCTGATTCTTTTTGAAAAAAAAAAAATTGATGGATTCAAACGAGATCAACTTTTTCTATTCATTTGATGTCGTAAATAATAATACATTTTTATTATTAAAAATAATTTTTTTTTTTTTTAAAACATTCACACTTCCTATTAGATAGAGAAGAGAAATTTTATAGGGGGGGGAAGGCTACAGTATATCTATGATATTAAACTTAAGTCTATTTTAATTTTACTTATATAATCTTATACTAATCATATTCAAATTTGTTGATTATTTGTTTAAACTTTCAAAAGATTTTAAATGAAAGAGTGATGAAAGGAAGAGAAATAAGCAATTAAAAAAATTTCAACTTGTTTACGAGAAGTATATAGAAAAATAATGTAAATAATAGAGCTAGGTATTTTTATAGTTCAAGGATTTAACAAGAGAGAGGCACAATTAAATCACGTTAGTATTTTTTACTTTATTTAAAGTTTTTTTATATTATTTATTTACCCGTTAACTAGTAAATAAGAATAGTAGAAGTTATTCAATACTACTATGTAGTACAATATTATTACTTTCTCTTAGAATATTATTAATACTAACCGCGCCACTCTCATTTGGTGGGCTTTCAGTCTAGCCTCCCATGTTTGAAAGTGAATGAGCCACTTGAGAGTGTTTAAATTATTTTTTTTGTAATTGTTTTTACTAAAAAGAGAAAGTATTGTAATCGTAAAAAAATTAGACTTGGAGGTTTTGATGATTCTCGACGTTGTAGATTCTCCTGAGTCCAAAAAAATTTTTTGATATTATATCTATGAAATTTGGTATATGGGCAGCACTCAATTTGTATCAACTTTTTAACTAAATACGCCAACCGGAAGTAGTACTGTTAATAAATTTAATATAAAAGATAAATCCTCATTTTATTTTAAATTTATTAATAATTATTTTTTGCCAAAAATTTTTTTTGAAGTACTGTTAAATTACAATATTTTAAAAATTCTTATTCTTTCACAAAATCTCAAGTCGAATTTTTTTTACAATTTTTTTGTAAAATTCCGCATTTGTAAGGTATAGCAGAAAGTCTAAGTGAATTCATTTCCATTTTTTTACAAAGAGAATTTAATAAGAAAGTAAGTTATGCGATTTAAAAAGACATTTTTTTTTTTTATTTAGGTTTATATCGCCAAAGATTAATCTCATCCCTTTGTAAACAGGAAATAAGAAATGAACGTTTGTTTTCATATAAAATTAAACAGGATCAAATTACTTGCTTCCTAAAAAATAATTAAATTTTATTTGTTTAGACAAGATACGTCCTTTTATTATTCCTTGAATAGTATTAATCAAATATCGCTCTAAAGAACATCATATTAACTATGATTAATGTGTTTTTAAAATATTTTTTTAAAATATAATTTAGAACCTTGAAGATAGGTCATGTTGAGAAAAGCGAGCAACAAGGTGTACCCTCTGCTTGTGTATGCATGTGTGTACCCTGCATGGTCATTTAAGATAAGCCGAGGGGTTTTGTGACCCCGAATATGATGATCCTCTTGAGAGTTGATCCTCATCCATAATAAAGGCTTTGATTATGCAGGAATGTCTTTTATATATAAGTATATATATATGGTCATTTGTGAAGAACAAGTTGGCTTAAGTTCCTCACCAGAGAGAAAGAGAGAGTTTTATCTCTAGGATCCTTGAATCTGTTGTCACTTCAAAATTATATTACAAAGTGGCTTTTTAATTTAGTGCTAAAAGTTAAAAATTTATTTCTTTATTCAAAGAGATTTTTTAAGTATAAATAAAGTCCTTTTTCTAAGTATTTAATTAGAAACAGCCTTTATGACTGGAATTTCTTTTTTTACTTGGTCCTTTTTACTCTAGTTAATGAGTGCCTTATTTAAAGTAAATCAGTCTTTAAAAAATATATTGGTAAAATTTTTTGTGGAAATTGTTTGAAGTACACTTTACTTATGATTTTAAACGATTACGTAATTAATCACTTTGAATATTGATGCGCCTGTAGATAGGCAACACCAATATCTCAGATTATTACTTTCTCTTATCTATATATGTAATATATAGTGAGAAAGTATTGCGGTCATGTCAAAAATTCGAAAAAAATGGGTCGCGTTTGTGTGTGATAATTTAAGGCATGAAGGAAATGAGCTACGAGATTGAAATCTTATATTTAAGGTAGGTACCCTCCCGGACAATTGAAATACGCTTTTGAACAAAATCTGTCAAAAAATACTAGTACTTTACTAAAGTACTTTTCAAGTTTTTTTTTCGAATTTCTCAAAATTAGACCTAACGATTTTGATTAAAGTTCATAAATTGACTATTTTTTAGATGGTCTTTAAAAAATATATTAGTAAAATTTTTCGTGGAAATTGTTTGAAGTACACTTTACTGATGTACTTTTTTAATTAATTAATTTCTTTTTTTGAATTTTTTATTTAGGGATTTTTTATTTGTATCACAATTTTCGGAAACGCAAAAATTAGTCCGGTTTTTTTTTTTTGTTTTTTGTTTTTTTTTTAAACATTCACACTTTTTTCTCATTCACACTCACACACACACACACACACATTCATACAGTCTTTTCGGCAACTCAGACCATTTAAGACTTTGACGATACCCGTTGTAATTAATATTTATATTGTGGGTTCAGGCATTTCTATTTAACGCAACATTAGTCCGTGTTTGGTTACTGGAACTAAATTTCTTGATTCTTTGCTTCAAAACAGAACAAATCGATTCTTGCTTTGAAGCATCAGGCAGACAGAAATGGATACGCGGTCGTCGCTTTGGCCACCCCTGTACTATATCAACAGATATCTACAGCCCCCTTATCGTCTTACTTTCAGAAAAAAGCTGTTATATTTTAAATGTGAAGAAGGATTAGAATAAAATTTATTATTTTTATACGATATTAATTTAACAATTTTTTAAATTCATCATTATTTTGAAATTTTTATCTTCACACGATTTCAGAGTTTTTAATGATGAAGACACCTCTAGAAAATTATCCTTTTTTGCATTAGGCCTATATATAGGACCTTTTCGCCAATTAAAACTAAATTTGCGAATAACACTTTGATGTGTCGTTAATCATCATTCAACCTATATAAAACCTGAAGTTGAGATCCTTGATTTGACTGAATATATTATATAAAAGTTGATCTAATAAATAATTGTTAATTGGCTTCCGAAGATGACCTGAATTTGTTCCTCTCTTAAATAAATAAATGAAATTTATTTCGAGTGAAATCATTTTTGACTTTGTAATGATTAAACTTTTCTTTTGATAATGGATTGTTAATAGCCAGACAGACACTGTCAAGGTCAGAGGCATTAAAAATTTCGAAAGAAACAGAGAGTGCAAGCAGAGGGGAGCAAGCATAATGGGATCATTTAAAAAAAAGAGTGAAATGGCTATCTAAGCAAAGAGAGAGACTTCGGATAGGATTACAATTAAATCATTCATTAGTAATTTTACGACATCTTTTGAAAAGTTATAAATTTTCAAATAAATTATGTTAATCCTTAAGGTTCTTGAGTTGGGCTCTAAGGAATAATAAATCACATCAAGAATAAAATTGCTGAAAAATTTTATTGATGGAAAATTGTAGACTTGAAATTTGTTAATTTTGAAAACTTTGGTGATTTTTTTGCCAATTTCATGGAAAAATAAATAAATAAATTTATTAACGGTCCCACGGTTGTTTGGACCAAACAATCACAAAACAAATTTATCATATAAAAACAACAAACAAAATTTTTGTAGTTATCAAATAATTTTGAAAAATTAGAGATGGATATCGAATATTCGAAACCCCACACCGAGAAGCGAATATATTTTGAAATTAGACTGGCTAGGCGTGTGCAAGTTGCATGTACAGTGAGGGTCAATATTAAGTCCCACCCATGCGTTTTCTACATGTGATTATTTCAGTGTTTTTATAAAAGAAATTGAAAATCTTCATTGGAAATTTTCTAGGTTTGAATCATGAAAGTTTTCATTAAAAAATATCTAATATTTTTTTTTAAAACAATGAAATAAGCACAAGTAGAAAACGCATAAGTGGGACTTGATATTGTCCCTCACTGTACAGTATGTACGTTTCTGACGTTTAAACTTAAAAATGACAAATTTCAAATAATTTCACTTAATCTTTTTATTTATTAGATAACCAGCACTGAAAATAATTTATTTTGTTTCTTGGTATTCAGAAACCTTAAAAGAAGATTCCCTTTAAATCTTTAATGTTTTTTACTTCGATAGCCAACCCTAGTTTAACTGGCATAAGAGATGAAAAAGATTGACTTTTTGAAGAAATTAATTGGTAGGCCTAGTCAATAAAATTTCCTAACTTGGAACAGGAAGAGAATCCTAGTACAAGAAGCGAGTCTCTAATTTTGTGATAAGACCCAGGACGAAATAAATATATTGAAAAAAAAATATATTTGTTCTAATTTTGTGTAAAAAATTCAATTCATATCTTGAACGAACAAAAATTAGACAAAATTAGAAAAATCATTTTAAAATAAAATGAAAATTCAAAAAGTTCGCTGTCCAGATTCATTATTAGGGGAAAGTATATCATTAAGCAGGTATATAATACTCAAGTTATCACAAAGATAAGAAGCATAAGATGAGTAAGGGAAGTGAAGTAATTAAAAAAAATGATTATTTTGTCCCTTACTCCCCAACAAATCCAATTTGGGACTAACTTGGCTCATTGGTCGCAGAGAGTTTGAATATCCACCCGAGTCGGCCCTTAAAAAAACAAATAGATTAAAAATAATTAATATTATTTTTAATTGAAAAAGAAAACTCAATCCTATCTGTAAATAATTATCTATTCATTGGATGTTCAAAGAAAAAAAAAATATATTTCTACTGCGGTTATTCCCGTCTTATCTAAAGATGTTGAGTCCTTTTTTTTTTATAACTCATTTGACTTTTCTCTTTGGCTAATGAAAAAAAAAAAACTTAATTACTAATAAATTAATCGATAGGAAGTCAAGTTGTTTTTTTTTTTTTTTAATTTCCTTTGACAAGAAAGTGACGTCATTTTTTAAATTATCTCAAGGGATGTTTTGAAGGGAAGAAATATTATTTAATTAGAGGAAAAAAAAACACCATTTATTCATTCTCCGAGTTGGAGAAGAGAAAGTTCACTTCACGATAGGAAATAGTTTAGACTTTCAAATAATCTACTGAATTTTTTATTTATTGACTGAATTTCCAAATATAAATGTGTTTGTTGAGTTTAGACTAGAAACAATAATTGTGCAAAAAAGTGCACTGTAAAAAAAAAATCTGGTGTGACTGGCGCACAGCACACAACTTTCTCTTGCCCTTCGGTAAGAGAAAGTTGTGCACCGTGCTGGTCATGGCAGATTTTTTGTGTCGAGATATATTTAGTTGCTCTTAGCACTTTAGTTCCAAACTTGACCACGCGATGATTCATAGATGGAGCTGAGCTACGAATGCTTCCACATCAGTAAAGTGTACTTCAAACGATTTCCACGAAAAATTTCACTGATATACTTTATAAAGAGCATCTAAAAAATAGTTCATTTATGAATTTTAACAAACAAAATCGTTGCAGCGAATTTTGAGAAAATCGAAATAAACTGAAAAAGTACATCAGTAAAGTACTAGTACTTTTTGGTCGATTTTGTTCAAAAGCTTATTTTCACCCCTTGGGAGAGTGCCCAACTTAAATAAAAAATTTCAACCTCGTAGCTCTTTTAGTTCCTGAGATATTTTGTTCACAGTCACACAGACAGAGCATGTCCCGAAAACCACTTTTTTGGATTCAGGGGACCTTAAAACGTGAAGATCCATCAAAATCTCGACATCGAATTTTTGACATGGATCGACTACTTTCTATATATTTCATAAATAGGGTAAGAGAAAGTAAAAAATATGAATTTTCATTGCAAGAGTGGAAGCGTTTTGTAACTATTTCATGAGAATAAATCGAAGTTTCACTTGAAAAAAATAATGTTTTTTTTATTCATAGGATTCTTTTTATTATCGGACTACTTGGATAATAAATGGGACTAGTTTACTTTTAAATATTATAATAATTAAACGAACGTTCTCCCAGTACAATCAAAAGGATTTTTTTTACCGTCCAGGTGTTGAGATAGTGAGACGTGTTGTAAAGAAAACAGACAAGGGACGAATAAGAAGATGTGGTCCTTAAAATAACCTCGGCCCAGTTTCATCCAGAAAGAGAACATAAAGGCAAATGGAGAGAAATTAAAACGAGTGAGATGAACTCATCGTGAGTGTGAAGTCAGCGGCGCTTATAAAATAGGAGTCTGCTCTGTTCTTGGTTCTTGGTGATCAGTGCACCAGCAAAACAAGGCGCTCGCCTCCTGGGACCAAAAATACGCGAATTATTTTTATAAATGCATTGAAAAACGTTGAGTCGAGCGAGCGACACACTAGCCAAGTTGACATCACACACAGTTAGTTCATAAGCGTCAAGCAACCCTCGGATGTTTTTCTAGACAGCTCGACTTCTCAAAAGAAGGGCTTTTCCTTCTCTCTTAACAGTGGATCTAATCATTCTTCTTATTTTTTTTTTTTTTTTTTTTTTTGTAATCTAAATAATCTTTCACGTCTTCTATTCTGAGAGACTTCTATTCATCATCAATGTCCTAATTTTTATTTTTAAATATTTATTCTTTTTTTTTCAACTTGCTAATCAGATATTTTTAAATAATTATGGTTGTCAAATTCAAGATCGAGAATTGTTTTTAAAAAATCTGGTGTGATGGTCGCACAGCACACAACTTTCTCTTACCATCGGGAATTGAAAGTTGTGTTCTGTGCTTTTCACACCAGATTTTTCGCCCAATATATTAGAATTCAAGATATAAAATTTATTAAAAATTTTGTTACAATGGCAACCATTTCTCCTATCTTTCCAAACAAGTGATTAAAGTGTACTTCAATTTTGAAGTCAAAATGAGAATATACATTATTAAAAAGCATTAAAAAAAATGATTTATGATTTTTAATCAAAATCGTTAGAGAGAATTTTGAGAAAATCGAAAAAACTGAAAAAGTAAAGTACTAGTACTTTTTGGCCGATTTTGTTCGAAAGCTAACACCAATGTTACGTGCAAGGGAGATACCTAACTTAAATATCAAATTTCAACCTCCTATATCTTTTTATTCTTGTTATTTTTTTCAGAAACACACAGACAATTAGACCATTTCGCGGGACATCATAACGTGTATTTCCCTCAAAATCTCGACATAGAATTTTTGACACTTTCTATATATTAACATATTAATATATAGGTAAGAGAAAATTGATATTCAAAATCTTTGCCGAATCTCCATCAATGCCAAATTTGATTGAACTAAGTGGATGGTCTTAATCTAAGACCGAAACGTCGCAATTGGTCAAATACATGTCTGTGTTGTTTTTATTATAAATTTATTTTATTGCCTAATTACTAAAAAATGATCTAGGCCAAAATAAACATTAGAGTATAGATAGGCCTTCTAATAGAGAAACAAAACTTCTATACGATCTGACTTTCACGATAGAAAAAGATGAGATATGTTAATTATTTAGAATTAACAGAAGAAACTCCTTCATTTCTTGAGGTTTACTTTAGTGGATTTTTCACATTTTTGGAAATAATAAATAAATATTAATATTAGATAATATTTATTATCGGAATTTTAATGAGAACTGTTAAAAAATTGAAATATCAGTCGCCAATTTTTATCAAATTTTCAAAATTAAATATTGTCTAATATTTATTAATAATTTTAGAACATCTGAAAAATCGTAATGTTGGGGTTGTGAGGATGCAGCCAAGGAGGTTTTGATCAATTCCAAGTTGAGACGTTTCGGCGAAAATTTTATTTTGACATCTTCAGTCGTTTAGAAATTTTCATGCTTATATCGCCTATATTTCGCCGAAAGGTCTTAACTTGGAATTGATCAAAACCTCCTTGGCTGCATCCTCATAACCCCAACATTACAATATCTACAGCCACGAACTCACTCACATCTGAAAAATCTACAAAAGTAAACCTTCAAGAAATCAACGAGATATGTGACGACTAGTCGCGCATTGACGAGAGGGATGGATGCAACGTTTCGAAAGACAGCAATGAGAAAGCACTACTACTATGCGTAAATAAATTTCTATTTAAAAAAAAAATTCTCGAGAAAAGAAGTTTTTTAATAATTGCCAGTTGACCTTCTCGTGTCGCCGTTCAACCACTAAATTACATCTTTCTTTAGAGAATAGATAGGCCTATTTTTTTAAAAATAGAAATATTTTTCTCTTTTGATCTCGAGGCGTATAAAAACACTCTCCCCCCCTCCCTTTGAAGTGATCTTTATTAAAGTCACGTTTAAATCCTACATGGAGCCCTAAAATCACCTTTGTTAAATATTTTACTTTGCTTTTTTTCAATGAAAGTCGATTATTTAATGTCAGAAGCGAATGAAATGAGATTAATTAATGAAAAATTATCTACGTCCAAATGAAATTCGAAGCCACATTTTGCTATTAAAAAAAAAAATCAATACTAAGCCGATGCATCAAAATAAATGTCAATTTATTATTATAATATTTTTCTCTGCAGTTCAATGCATATATTCAATTAATGATTGTTTCGGATTTCTAAACCAAAAGTGATTAAAATATCAGTTTTTGTAATGTATAATATCCAATAATAAACAATGACTAAGAATTGTATTTAATAAATATATAGGTTAGTAGTATAATGATAATCTAAAAAAACGATAATTATTTAATGAAATGCATAGATAAGCAAAGATTGCAAAACACTTTTATTAGCTCTTTCACTGATTGTATTTTAATAAAAGTTTATGAGTTTTAAGTGAAAAATAAGCGATGCCAAATGCGGCGAAACTTCGGGTGGGTGATCCACAGGAATCAAAGTGTGGAACATCCCCCGGTAGCCATAGGTATTATTAATCTAAAATATATACCAGTATTAAAACCCTAAGAGTCGAAAAGGGGAATTAAAAAAGATAAAAAAAATATAAGAAGAAAATTCAAAGTTATATAAATTTTTTTAACAATCTGAATATTGATTTATTATTATACAGTATTGAAGTTTTGAAAGCTAGGTCAGAAGTATGATTTTTTTTTTTTTTTTAGAACCTCAACTTGAGAAATTTCAAATTTTATTTGGGTACAACCCAAGAGAAACATAAAAATTATATTATTTTGTACCCTCCATTGAAGAATTGTATACTTGACTTCAAGACAAATTTTGTTTTATTTTAAATTTATATTAATTGTTGTAAAAAATATTTTTGAATTTAGCCCAAAAATGAATAAAATAAAATTTATTTTATTTATATTTGGTTAAGGAGGGACTACATAAATTTTCTATAGGCCTTCTCTAGTATTTTAACCAAAAAGCGCCAAATTTTGCGGTGAATAATTCGAACTCATGTCATATGAACCGGGTGCCTGTATTTAGGTTTAGATGTTTATTTAATGACGTATTTCTACTAAAAAAAAATTCCCTCTTTTCCATGAATTTTAATTTGTTGACATCTGACGAAACATGATGATAATGTGTTGATGGCTTAAACAAACTCTCTTTCATTCAATGCGGAAGACGATGTTATGTTGTTTTTTTTTTTTATAATAATAATTATTATTAGAGACCGGAAAAAAACATAAAAAAATGGAAAAAAAAAAAAAAACTTGAAAAAAAGTTGAAAAAGAAAGTTGAAAAAATAAAGAATTATAAATGGTAAAATTTTAAAAAACAAATTATGCGCCTGGAAAAATTTGTTTTTGTGAACAAATTTTACCCTGGAAAAAATTTTTTAGGGTATATTTACTGGGGGTTTTTGAAATTTTTTTTTTGGGGGAGGGCCCCCCCCCCTCCCCTTATATAGTCCCTGGTGTATGGTGTGTGAATGGGAAAAAGTGTGTTTTTTAATAAAAAAACAAAAAAATTATAAATATTAGAAAATAAGTTCAAATAAGACAAAGGGAAAAAAGAAAATCAAAAAAGAAAAAAATAAAAAATATCAATATAGATTTTTAATTGATAGAAATTAAATATCTAATGGTGAAAATTGAGAATAAGATTTTAAAACTCTAATTATTATTATTATAATAAAATGGAAGGAATAAGCGCCTGCGATTCGCAAAACGCAACCATCGACACTCGCAGATTTGTTTTTCTTTTCTGCTCGTTTCCAATGACCTATATTGGCGGTTTGTTTATATTCCCACCTATACAAGAGCAGTGGGCGATTGCTATTACCTCACAGCTATAAATAAGAGGCATTATAACGTGTTTTCCCCCAAGTAAACACCGACATGTGCGGCTGACAACTTTTTCAAATTTTCATATTCGTATCGAAAGGGTAATTTATCAAAATACCTCAAATCAAGATGATAGCCTGCTGGGAGTTGTTTGACATCTGATATAAATAGCGGATGGTTCGATTCTATTTTGCTCTCAACGCACACTCTATATAAACACACAATCTCGAAAAAAAAATTTCATTAATTATTCTTAGCGGTGTTTGTAATAGGGGTAATAAAAAATAAGAATCGTTAAATTGAAAGGCGTTTTCAGGGAGGCTCGCCTTTATTAAGAAAAAAAAAACGACGAAATTTTGATAAAAACTTGAACTTTAGCAAGATCGCTAAAAATTAATGATCTTCTTTTTAAAAATGAACTGAAGCTACAACTCGCATAATCTGACTTCAAATTTCTCGTGTGAGTGAGTATCTTAGGTAATCAAAAGTTTTGTGATGTCTATAACGCCAAATTTTTTTTGTATAGAAATGTGTTTAGTTTCCTGATGCAAAAAAAAAATTCAAAAAAGAGCGGCACACTTGAAAAATTCACGGAGCACCCGAAAAACACCAACCAACAAAAACCAACTCAACCCTTTAGTTTCTTATAATATAGTGTATTATAATAAAATTAAAGGGTAAAATTTATAAGAAATTTATAAGAATTTGTTAATTTGGCAAATTCATATTTCTCTATGAAGAATATGAGAAATGTGCTCAAACAACTTTGTTGGGAATATGAGAATATACATTTTAAAGAGCATTTAAAAAAAAAGTAAACGAAACGAAGTATGCTGGGTCAACAGTATTAAGGTTATGGAGAAAGAAAAACCAGCGAATGCTTTCCACGTTAAAACAATTTATTCGCAGATATTTCGGTAAGCCTTACGCAAACCATCCTCAGTGCTTCAAATTATATGATTGTGGAGCGTTTAATAAACTCATAAAATGCCTGAGAAGTCATTCTATATATGATTTTATGAGTTTATTAAACGCTCCACAATCATATAATTTGAAGCACTGAGGATGGTTTGCGTAAGGCTTACCGAAATATCTGCGAATAAATTGTTTTAACGTGGAAAGCATTCGCTGGTTTTTCTTTCTCCATAACCTTAATTTAAAAAAAAAATGATTATGATTTTTAATCAAAATCGTTTTGAGAAAATCAAAAGGTGCCTAAGTAAATCCTTTAGTCGATTTTATTCAAAAACCTTATTCCATGCCAGAGAGGTATCTTTTGAACTTAAACGTGTATTTTCATCAAAATCTCGACAATGAATTTTTGAAACAATCGCAATGTTTTCTTTCAATATTTTATAGTCCGTTCCGGCAAATCAGTGGAACCGATTAACCTCTGATTCGTGACATTGCCGTAAGTATGTAACTGTATGACTATCAAAAAAAAAAACCATCATGTATTCTTACTAAAAATTCTAAGCAAAATTTACATTTGCAATAGGAATAATTTTGACTGAATAGACATTTGATTTATAAATTAGTTTTCGTGGTATAATTGTTTTTTATATTTAACTAAAAAAACAGATAGGGCGTTTATTATATAGTAGTGATATTGATATCAATAATTCTTAGAATTTTATCAAATTTTAACCTTGATCTTCTAATGTATTTATCTAATGAACCATGAAACACTTAAATTATTTCTCTCTTACGAACAAATTGATGATTGGCCTGGGAAGTAAGTGCTTTTGGTTTTCTTACCCCCTCCCCATCCCCCTCCCATTTGGCTCGACTATTATTTCATTGAGGTGTGGGCTCGTTACTTTGCCCTAGTTTTTTCAATGAAAGGAAGTAAGAGATCATCTTAAAATGATAATTGGAACTAATAAACTTTCAAATAACATAAATCACATCGATATTTAAATCCTAGTTATAGTCCATTACATAAATAAGAAACAATAGGAGATCTAGAAAAGTATAATAATTATTCGTTGTAATTAAAGTTTACGGGGTAATATTTTTTGTCTTATGTCTTCTAATTGCTCTATTATAAATGTGAACTTCATAAGGAAGTATCTATTTATGATAGAACAAATCTATAATTATTAAATAAATATATAGTAATGATAATCAAAAGAAGAAGAAAGCTAATATTATAATCAGAGAGGGAGAGGAAATGAAATTAGAGTTTATTAAAGTTTTTGTGGATTGTATTATTATTTAGTTTTTAATTATAGACCACATGTATTAATTATTTATTAAAAATATAAATACTGTACAACGTTTTGACTGCTTATTCTGCAGTACTGTGCACTTGTTCCGACTCAAGTAAACTAACCTCTAACAACATTTTATATTCAGTGATGTCAGTGCCATCTACAGTAATTTCCATGAAGTTAGACACAATCATCAGCGCTATCTACACTCATTTCCTCAAAGTTAGACTTGGTGTGAATCACAGCAAGTCTTTAAAGTGTATGTGTATGTTACAATACGTTTTTTGAACTGGAGTAAGCGCACAGTAGGCCTAATTGATAACGACCGCAGAATAAGCAGTCGAAACGTTGGTACAGTATTTATATTTTTAATAAATTATCAATAAATAATTATTAATACAAATGTGGTTTATATATAAAAACTCCCATAATAATTGAAAGAGCTTTGGAATTATACGAGTTAAAGCTGTTAAAAATACAAGGTAAAAGAAAATAGACTCAAGTTGCTCAAATATAAATAAATGGGAGGTCTCCATTCCTCATCGACCTGTCTACGCGTTTATTTAAATAAATATATCATATTAAAAAATAAATTTTTAAAATATTTACTGATATTTGTTTATTTTATTAATTAAATTTACGATTACAAAGTGGGAGAATTTAATTGCTAAAATTTCCACACTAGCTATTATTTATATCGTAATTAAAAAATTAAACAAAAAAATAAACTTTATTCAAAAAAAAAAATATAATTTACGCAATATTATTGATATAAAGTTTCATATTCATGTTATTATCAGTATAATTATAATTTAGAAGATTACACCGATTTAAAAAAAAAATATAAACTTGGCACGAACATTGGTCCTTTTTTTTAGACCATGAAGTCATCTCGATGACGTCACTAACGATATATATGATTGAGTTAAGACCAAGAATAGTTTTTTGAGGGGGGAAGAAATTAAAACATATGACATAAGAGAGATAATTGATGAGAGTATATACAAATTAAAACTAAGAATGCGGAATAATAAAAAAAAATTTCGGAAGAGTTTAATTAAATATCAACAACTTGTTGACTTATATTATTAAAAATAATAATAAATAAGCGGTTGGATAAAGGGCGCGGTCCATTGAGCCAATTTAGGAAATGAAGCTAATTTGCATTGTAACAAAAAAATAAATAAAACAGGTGGCCAACATCCTCACTGACTAAAAAAAAAAAGTAAATAAATATCTAAGCCCAAGTGACGAGTGTTCTTTTCACGCCCGAGTGTGTAAACTTGTTTGGGAATATTTCGAATAATAATATTTAACCAAATCAGATTACAACTCTTTAATGTTAACAGCTTCTGTTATCATATTTAATTATCAAAATGTATTTATAAAGATTCCACGACGATGACAGCTTCTCACTCAATCTATCTCGTTCTTCTGGACCGCCTTGCTTAGCCCACCTACTCACTCTGTTTTCTCTTCTATTTTTAATTTGATGATTTTTTTTAATAATATCAACAGCTACCTTTTCGACCACCCTCGACGGAAGGCGAGTTCTAACTTCTACCCCATTGAAGCCGAAGGCTTCTCAATCTGCATATTTTGTAAGTTTGTATATCAAAATTCTTTGAAGTGTTGAAGAAGACAGAGATGTCTTTCATTCTTGGTATGGTTCTTATTTTTGTAGCCAGTTCGTTCACTTCGAAGACAAAAAAAAAAAAAAAAATAATAACATGAAACAAAAGGTTCAAAGAATTCATTTCTGTCAATAGGTTCGTAAATAATAAAAGAAAATTGAAATCTTACTTAAAATAAAAAATAATTCAACTTTTTTGGAATAAATCCAAAAATATAAATGGCGTAGTCCTGATTATTATATTTTGATTGTTTTAAAAGGAGGTATTTTGAGGACAAAAAACCTTGTTGAAATTGGTATTAGAAAATCACAAAATCAGCACAAACGAGTTCTTATTATTTCACATTTTGTGATTTTCTAATACCAATTTCAACAAGGTTTTTTGTTCTCAAAATACCTCTTTTTTAAACAATCGAACCAAAAATATAACGGTGATATTTAAGTAAATTGAAAAATCCTTGAGTAAATTGAAAAATCCTAAATTTCACAAAAATGAGGTAGGTATGTTCGAAAACTAAAAAAAAAAAAATTGTAACAACTTGACATAGGTGTCCCTTAGAAGTTAGTTCGCTTGAGTCCAAGCAAGTGAACAGTACTTGAAAGCGACTGCAGAATAAGTAGTAGAAACGTTCGTTATACAGCATTTATATAATTAATACAAAATGTGGTCTATAATTAAAAACTCCTCTAAAAAAAATAATTTAAGAAATCGCCAATGTGCAGAATAAACATTTATTAAAAAATCACTTTCCGACAAGTGTGGCGAAAACTCGGATTGGATGACCCCAGGTTGAACGTCCCCCGGTAGCCATCAGTATTATTGTATTTAAAAATTAATAAATTCATAACCACTAAATTGTCAAAAAGTCAAAATTTAAAAAAAATAGAAAACTTTCTGGTTTATTTGGACAATGTTATGCATAAAGGAACCAAAGGCCATTATGATCGAAATTGAGATAAGACCGCTATCTTGTAGGGAAAAAAAAGATCTATCTCTTTATTTAAATCACAACATTACTCTATGGACTTTTTTGTATAAAACAAAAAAATAAAAAAAATTTTTAAAATTTTATTTATTTATTAGTTCTTGACATATGCATAATCTGTTTCGGCCCTCCACAACAGCCATCCTCAGACAGGGACGTCATTTGAGGAGGGCAGGGGGGGCACTTGCCTCCCAGGCTTTTAGAAAAAAATAGTAAATTCTGAGCTTAGCCCCTACATGCAAACAAACTCACACTCTTCCTTTATAAATAAGTATAGAAGATTTATAACAATAAGATAGTAGCAATATGATAATTTACAAAAAGATTTTTGATAAAAATGGTCCTTTGAAAGAGCTCGTTACGATTTTAAATTATCGCGTTCGCGCACTCACACAGACATAATTCCATTTGATTTAAAACGTCAAGAATCAGAATGAATTTTTTGACGCTTTACATTCTCTTCTTTATATGCGAGAAAGTAAGTAAAAATTCTTGCGAAAATTCTTTGTGTGTGCGGCCTTATAAAAAATACCTTATAATGAAAAAAATATTTTTGCTTTCTTCAAGTGTTTGTTAAATTTCTTCTTTTTTTTTAAATTTATTTAAGGTCTTTTTCGGCAACGGAGGCCATTTAGACCCCGTCTCTATTTATTTCAATTTATTGATAGCCAATTAAATTGAAATAAATAAATAATAATTTTTGTCGCATGAGACGGGATGAGAACCCGCGACCCTTGGAAGGCCAGAACGAAATTTCTTCATTAAAACACCATTTTTCTAATTAAGTAATTTAAATAAAAATCATCCGATCAGTCGTCATTACTTCCACTACACTAATTTAATTAAAAAAACTACAATATTTTAATTATTTTAACTTTTATTATATTAAAAAAAGCACTATCGGAACGGCAGAGTGACCCGAAGGGCGGTGTCCGCTCTAGGACACCTCGCCTATCACATTTCCCATCATCTGGGTCGGCACTTAATTGAAATTATGATTTTCGATCCATAAAAGGTTTCTTTTGGCCAGTTAATTAACGGTGATGTAGTGGGCATGGAGGGGTTACAAGATAATATACGCCTCACCGTCCGGGAAATTAATACACAACTTTATTTAGATAACCTTGATTTGCATTTATTCAATTACTTGATAAGTAAATAACATTTGATCATTTAATATTAAAAATTTGAATATAACAACAAAATTCCAAATTCAAAATAATTATATCTAATTGACTAAATACATGATGAGAGTTTAATTTTCAAGCTAGTGAGTACACTAAGTACAGTACTTACCTAAACAAGGTGATTACATCGTGTGTGACCGCTAGAGCTCAATGTAATTATCACGTTCATAATGTAGCTTGAGGGGGTAATTAACACCTGCAGATTCATGTTTAATCCTTACAACCGGAAGATTAACATTGCTAGCGAGGAAAGCACGTTCGTCGCCAACCATATGTCATTTCCTGCAAATAAAAAAAAAAATTATTCGATTATTATTATTATTATAAAAAATTTTTAAATTTAAAATATGACAATATATTATTTTCAATTGTAAATAATATATCGAGAAGATGGGGCTGGGATTCATATTAAATACAAGTAAAGGATACAAATCTTTATTATAGGTTCCTACAGTAGTGTTTATAATTATGAATGATCTTATAAATTAAGACCATTCTAAATATAACTATATTTTCATTTGTTTGTATTTTCTTTTTCATTCAAGGTCTATATTTTACGTTTTACTCATTAAAAAAAAGGACAAGATAGGGAGATAAAACAAAGGATATGTAAGGATTAATTACAGTACTAATTTGATTAAAATTTATTACTACAAATTCTTGTGAATTATGTTTTTTAATATTTAAATGTGTATTTCAGACATATTAGTGAAATATGAAATCTTCAAAAGGGTCAAGTTTAATAAATATTTATTTGAGAAACAAGATTGAAACAAACAAACGAATGTCCTGTCGGGAACAACAAACGAAACTTGTTTTTATAAAAATTTTTTTATTTTACTTTTTTTTTTTTTTTTGAATTTTTTTCCCTCCCGTGAAAATCATTTTACCTTTTTTAGAGAGACTAAATTTTTTTCTCCCTCAAGTGCAAATTATTTGACCTTTTTTTTTTTTTGCATGCGAGTCTCATCCCATTTTTTCAGACTCTGGTTTCGGCCGGCCGAAAGGTTCGGCCACTTTTTGGCCGAAACCGAAACTACGGCCGAAACCATGATTTTTGGCCGAAACTGCCGAAACCGTAACCGAAACCGAATATTCGGTCGGTTCCTAATATTTATTTATTATCCTCCATCTTCTGAGTCAAATTAATAGTTGATGGTTCGCTTCACTAAAATTTTTCAATCGAGAGTCCGATATACCTGTACATTATTTTTTATTATACAGTATAATGAATAAGTTTTTAAGTGATTATGGGAATCATCCAACGATTTATATTAACAAGGTCTTGATTCTTTTCTCTCAAGATCGCTTTAAAACTCATCCATTACAGGCTTATTGTATAATATTAATAAAACAAAGTATCATTATCAGGTCTATTCTCTAGAGACAGACGTTAAAATTTAAAATAAACAAATGGGTGTTAAAAAGTAATGTAAAAACTATCAGCGTTAAAAAAATCCTATTATCTAAACAAAGTTTTAACAACGACGTTAACATATTGCTTAAAGATATTTGGCAATTATCATTTGAACTCAAGGCGGATACAAGGGGGAGGGGGAGGTAAAGGGGGTAATTACCTCCCCCCCCGAGATTTGAGAAAATATATTTTTTTTTGGGAATTAAATTTTATTTTTCATATTAAATTTTAAAAATTAATACTTAAAAATTTTATTTGTATATATATTTTGGTAAACAAGTACAGAATGCAGTTTAAATTACCGAAAATAACCCCCCCCTCTCGAGAAACTCCTCTGGATCCGCTCTTGTTTGAACTTAAATATTTATAATTGATATACTATATTCTATTTTTCGAACCGAATCATTGACTATCATGGATTTTTCTACTCTAAGATGAAAGATACTAAATAAATACAGTATTTGTTTTGAGCCTTGTGAAGATTTCATATTTCATTATAAAATTCTGGCTATGGAAATTATGTATTAAATATAGAATTTTCAGTAATCTTCCTCCCATTATAAGTGAATGCCAAATTAAGTCTCTTGATTATTTCCTTTTTCTAATCGCAATTATTTATCTCTTTTTTGTTTTAAGCCACGTTTGAGACTCATTATCCTCTTTCAGTGGCGGATTAATGCAATTTTGTCGGGGGGGGGCGGTTTTTTTTTTATTTTTTGTTATTTAAGGACTTTGTGGGCATCTATGGCCATTTAGACTGCTTTCCTATTTATTTAAATTGATTGGTAACAAATTCAATTGAAATTAAAGCCCGGAAATCATAATTTTTTTAGATTACTAGTTTTTATAACATTGTGAATTTCTTCTCGGGGGGGGGGGGCGATCACCCCCCTTAATCCGCCCCTGTCCTCTTTTCACTTCTCCGTTTCAAAAACGGCCCACAAGTTCAGAAAACAATATGGCAGTATTAATATATAATCCGTAAATGGAGAATATCAAATAAATAAAATGGTCAAACATTTTTGGTGGCATACCCAATAATCCACTAGAGACCAGATATGCGCTTCTATAAAATAATTATTCGCTACGAGAATAAATTATCTAAAATAGATGGACAATTTTTAAATTTATAGGACAGTTTCTCTTGCTTTTACAAACCACGAACATAAAAAGTTTATTATTAAGCACATTATCACTCTAAACTTTTTGGAATATTTAAGGATTTCTGTACAAGCAGTAAAAATAATCTTCATTTAACATCTAATAAATATCCAAGCTCCTAAATTAAAATTTTTCTCTTCTCTACTAAATATAAAAGTACTTTAACTGAAATATTTCTTCTAAAATTATTCTCTCCATTATCTGTATAATATAATTTTTTTTGAACTTTTTATCTATAAAATAAACATGGGAATTGTTATAGCATACAGTTTACATATCTGAAATTGCCCGGGCATACATGGTTGCCATGGCAATATCTTATTTGTTTCATTCACTTTTATTGATAAGGTGACCCCAAACAATACACATTTCCTAAGCAAATAGGATGCCAATATTCCTTTTATTTGAATATTCAATTTTATTTTATTTTTTAAATAATGTAATTGAATTTAATTAAATTTTCCATATCAATAGAAAATACCTGGTGATTGGATTAACTCTAAAATGTGAGGTGACCACCGAAAAGCTGACATGTCAATCTATCTCTCTGTTAATTCGATCAATTCCATTTCATGGGGGCTGATTAATATCCTCGATGATGATTTCAAAGTTAAAAATAATTTATGACTTAGTACGAGCAGTTAAGTCTATTTGATGAAGGACAAAATTTCGCTTCAACAAATAAATGTTTTAAAAATCTTAATAAACAGGAGAAAACAAATTCTAAAATCCCTTAGTTAATTAAATTCATAGATTTTTCAAAATGGGGTGGGAAATTAAAAAAAAAAAAAAAAAAAAACTAGTAGATAATCAATTTTGCCATCAAATAATCCCAAATAAATATAAAGTATTTTCCAAAGTTTTTAACAATACTAATATACCATAAATAAGTGGGATACAATTTCACAAAGGTTGTAATGTGTAAGAATGAGAATTGAGTTCATCTTCTCAAGATACGTTTACACCAAGCGAAGGTTTCGTACTACCCACTCCACTATCATTTTATTCTTCTTTGAAAATTCATGCAAGTACACACAAAAGCAACAGAAGAATTTTGAAAAAAAAAAAAAAAAGAAATAATAGTGTAGGAATGTGCTTTTGCTCGTTTGGTGTAAACGCACCTTGAGCTGAATTTCACAACAAACATAGCCCATCCCAGGACCGGAACTGAAAAATAAATAGCTGTAATTCTATTTTCTGCTCAAGACTTTTTTTTTTATTTATTTACTCGTTTAAGCCATAGGCCATTGGGTTAAAACTGGATATAAAAATACAAAATTCATATGCTCAGGACTTTATGGCTTTTTATATACATTTTTTAGTTTTGGCAAAACAGGCTAGTAGTCACATCTTCTTTAAAAATTTAATAAAATTTTCCAAATTTTTGTAAATCTCCTCTCCAAGACTGATTGCCAGGTTTATTCTCTAAACAAAAACGTTAACTTTTAACATTTGAAATCAGCTTTAACACCTCCTTGCCTCAAATTGCTATTCCTTAAACCAAAACGTTAACATTTAGTCAATAGTGTTGAAAATTAATGTCATGTCTAGGGACTGCCCTTAACATTTTAACGTCAAATTTAATTAACCCAAAAGTATGTTTATGCTTTTGGATGCTTTGAGATAAAAACAACATGTTAACGTTGCTGTTGAAACTTTGTTTAAAGAATAGTATTTTTTAACGCTATTGTGTCAGATAGGGCCACTAGATTGAAAATAAAAAAATCAAGTTAATAATGCGAGGTTTTCAAGGGATGTAAAAACACGAACAAGCAGAAAACAGCTTCATATGGATCGTTAACACCTGGTGCTAAAAAATAAAATGCTAACATCGCTGTTAAAACTTGATTTAGAGAAAAATACATTATGTAACCCTGATACTATTACTCAACTTTTTAAAACCAATTTATGATGTTAAATTTTAACGTCTGTTTTTAGAGACAGTTGAACGAATTGTCCAAAAATTTATTCGATAAAAGTGATAAATAAATAAATAAATAAAGATAAGCTTGCTACTTCTTCTATTCATACCATTCAAAAGAAAAATTCTTTAACGTTTTAGCAAACCTGTATAAATATTAAATACCTTAAACAGCAAGTGTTCTTAATTATTTAAATGAATGGCAAATGACATCACTAGGACATTTGCAAATGCTGCTGCTTGTTAGCGGCAAATATTTACAAAAGGGACCTCGGACTCTATATTTGTAAATTTGTATGTTTGTGATTAAAAAATATGTTTGCTTGAAAGTAAAAAGAGAGGTAGGATTAAAAAAAAAAAAAAGAGAAGACAGAAAGACAAACAACAAGCGAGATAAATTGAAAGTGAGCTTGTCTTTATACAAGAATAATAATGAGCCATTGTGATCTTGAACCAAGAGAGAAGAGAGACTCTTGTGTTGAGTTCGTTCACAACTTAACTGGTCATATATTAATATTATAAGAAAGGAAACAAAAATAAACAAATATCTTTTTCAAAGACAAAATTACAACTTTTAGCCGTAAAAAAAAAAAACATTTTAATTAAAAAAAAATTCTCATCATTAGTATAAAACGCCCCGAGTGTACATTTATTATATATATTTTATTTATTCCGGCATCAAAGAGTAGTGCAGGATTTATATCTTCCTGTCATTATTTTTTTGTTGCACAATCAAATGATATTTTTTTCTTTAATTCAAGATGAGAAACATGAGCTCTGTGTGTGTGAAATTAATTGTTTTAATTAATTATCAACTTGCCAGGTGTTCTATTACATACGCTTTCCGAAATCAACATCCCAACTAACTGAGAGACAACAGATTTTTTTAGATAGAAGAGTTTTGGTTATTATCGAAGTATTAGTTTCGTTGAAATGAAGAAATAAGCTCAAAATTATTCAAGAATTATTATTAATACACCATTGTGATCAAAAACAAAAAATAGTAATACTTTTCAAATAAAACAAAAAACGGGATATTATTCTCCAAAATATCTTCTTCAAAGTACTTCCCTTCGGCACCAATATATCTTCCAATCTTCAAAGCATTTGTTGTACTCGATTTCCGGGGTTGCCTTGAGTGCCTTCTTCGATGCCGCTTTTAACAGTTATCTCCTCAATCGAGTTAAAACGATGAACACGAAGTGTTTTTTGAGTTTCAGAAACAGCCAGAATTCAGACGAAGCCAATTCAGGTGAATAGGGGGATTGCGGAACGATCTGAGTGGAGTTTTTGATAAAAATTTCGCGAACAACCAAAGAGTCTTGTGGAATGACGCATTATCATGATGAAAACCAATAGTTGTTTGCCCACAAATCTGGTCTCTTGAGGCGTATTACTGCCATGATATCAGTAAAGGTTGTGTCAACATACTTTATGCATTTGGATAATCCCACAATTCTGGAAAAAAATTCTAACATAATTAAGAAAATTTTAAGATCTAGATGCTTAATATAAATACAAATATTATAATTTAATCCTCAATTTAACCAATTGGAGTTTCCTAATTATCAACATATTTGATTGAGACCTGACCTATTTAAGAAAATGACTGTTGGCATACAAAATTTACTACTCGGTATTAGATTACATATTAGTAATGATTTGGCGTAAATGGGTCATTAGAATTAATAAATTTAAAAAAAAAAATTGCATAATTTTTATGCATAAAAAGAGCGCGAAGTATTATATTTCTCTCAAGTAATGGTAATTTTATATAATTAAAGTAGGAAAAAAATTAATATAACACCTCATCTGAATAAATATTTGAGGTTAATAAATTTCAAAGGTGACATGTCGGTGACAAACTCCTCCATCATCAGAGAAATCTTTTTTTTTATTGTTCTCTCTCTTTGTGTTCTATTACAAAGAGTGAACAAAGGGATTCATCCCTCGGAAATTTCACACTTGTTTTATAAATAAAATATGATAATTATGTTCCTCGCTTCGAAATTTATTTATTTTTTCTTGTTTGTATGAGATGACTAATTGGTGTGTGATTTATTTGAAGGCTAATATAAAAAAAATGGATAGATTTTCGCTTCTTTAATACTCTATCTATATTAGAAAACCCGAGTAAAAATGATTAAAAAGGATCGAGGATCCACACGCACGCAGCTAGTCTACATAGTGAAACTTTAGGGACAGACAGGGATCCACACGGGCTCACCAGACATTTTTCTTCTGGTCACTTTCAATCTACTGTGAGGGCGTGTGGATCCCTTGTGTGTCCCTAAAGGAAGGTTCACTATGCAGACTAGCTGCGATCGTGTGGATCCCTCGATCATTTTTAATCATTTTTACTCGGGAATACAATTGTTGAAGCGAAACTTTATTAAGGTGAGGACTAGTTCAAAGCGTTACGAAACGCTGCATTCCCTCCCACCTTCACGGTTAAGCTAGTGAGGATACGTACGCAGAAGCCCAGCAAATTTTCTTGGATAAACTTTGCACATTTTATACATCGAAAACCATTTATGCTCAGATCCCACATCTTGTGAGTAAGTGGATGGCGACCACGAGCTTCCCTAGCTGAGAATATCAGTTCTGCTGTTCTTTACATGTCTGTCAATATTTTCAACAGCCGTCAGAACGTGCGACGAGCCGACCTGTTCTATTTCTTCCGGTCGAAAAAAACTCATTCCGCCGACCCCGCAGTGCGGGAATAAGGCTACGAAAGAAGAAGATACTGTACATCGAAAACCAGTTAATAAATCAGAAATTCAACTGATGACTAGCTATTAAAAATATCTAATATGAATTTTGCGTAAAAGTTTCACTTCCTCAGTGTGTACAATGAACAGCACGGTGTTTATTTATTTTTTTTTTTTAATATAACAAGTAAAAACTAGTTCTCCATCCTTAGAAATAAATAAACGTGACTTGAAGATAATATTTTTTCTAATCACTAAATACGCATACACAAGTCGGTATTTTAATCTGATAAAAGGATACCTTAATTAATACTCTAAACGGATGTCGATTGTCGTTCCTGATTTCTTCTTTTAAATATGTACAGAACGATGCATGAGTGAAACTTGTTTCAAGTACAACCGAATGGAATGCCTACAGTCATGGTCCTTATGTCCAGATGTTTGGGAGCGAGAAGAGTGAGAGTGCGTGTGTTTGGTTAGGTAATATAATGTGAAAAGACCTGTTGGATTTAGAGCCTTGACACCGAAATCTCTAGTGGGCCATTTTGCGCCTCCGCAGTCCGAAAACAGCTGGTTCTTAGTGAAAGATCAATGGAGAGGTTTCAAAGGTTAAGCCTACATATATAACGAGATTTCTTATATATCAAGAGCTCGGAGAATGACTTAAAAAAAAGTCGAAACGTCAGCAATTAGGCTATGAAATTTTAAAGAAAAAAAAATTTGCTCCATTTCCTTCTAATCTCATATCCTGGCAAACTACCCTCAACCATAAAAGCCTTTGGAGATTCAATTTTGACCACTAGAATTTTGCCAAATAAAATTTGCTATATTGATAAAAAAAAAATTTCAACAAGATTTTTCAAAAATTTTCGGAATAGATATTTTCGTTAATATTTTTAAAAATAATTTGGTTAAAAAATGTGTATTCATTTTACAATATTTACATACTAGAAAAGTGAAATTTCTTCACAAAATTCATATTCACGAGAGGAAATTGGTCAGATCTAAAGGCATCTTATACATTTTTGATTTATTAACTGGTTAATCTGTGCTTCTACCCTCTCTCCTCAATAGCAAGTGGAGAAAATGCACCGTTGGAGAGGCATATAACTCTCTAACGTTAAGAAGTTTCCCTTCATTAATTTTTTTTCTTTTGAAAAAATAACAGACTTTTCACCAACATCCCTTTTTTGACTACACCCATAAGAGATAAAAAATTTCGAAATGGTCATTGCCAAGTAATAAAATAAATTTATCTTGAATATTTTAATTATCTAATTGACCATCTGTTTTTAATTCATTATAATTTTATTATAGTATAACACTTTTCTTATACTTATACTCGTGGTTTAATGACTTATAACGTTAAATAAAAAAAAAATATTTATGATTAATAGCCTAACTTTTATCCATTCAATATAAAAATGAGAACAAAAATAAAAAAAAAATCTCAAATTTGTCGACCACCAAATGTTTTCAATCAGAATACATCTACATATATAGAAATACATTAATTAATTTTATCAGAACGTTAATAACATAAATCAAAGCGATTATTCAAGAAAAAAAAAGCGGCGTTCTAATTATTTATCCTATTTTATTAGACAAGCAGTCAGAGATAATTTCCTATACGAAAGGGCACTTTGGATTTGTTCTCTGCGCATGCATGACAAATGTTAAGCACGTTAATCGTTAGTTAAGAATCCTAACATATAATTCTTGTCGGCCTTAAGGACCGGAGTTGCCTTGTCAAAGGCCAATGAGCCAAAGAACATGTGTTAGCCGAAATCCTTTGACCATCAATCCCCCCCCCCCCTCCCCCTCTCTCCACGCTCTTTTAAGGGTTATGAAAACTTTAATTAAGACATTATAACTACCATAATGGATTTTCGAAAATCTTTTAATTAAATATATAATTAGACGATCTAAAGAAGAAAATTTTTCTAAACGTGATACGTGAGACTTTTAACTAATAGGTTTCGTTTCGTTTTAAAGATAAAATTTCATCCCTTAATGAAATTAATTAATTCAAAACGAAAGGTGTGTGAGTTTTTTTTTTTTGCATGTCGAACGTCTGTTTAATAATTTCTATTGAACGCTTTTGAACTTTAACAAGAAACATTTAAATTAATTTCACTAATTTAATGTCGGATTAAAACACGGAAAATCCCCCATGGAAAGTAAGAAAACGAGTGAAATAAAATGTTATTCAAAACCATCATTTATAAACTAACTATCAATATTTAATTTTATTGTTTTTAATTAAAAGATATTAATATTTTCTTCTGTCGTAATAAATAATTTATTTCTATATCTAGACCTATAATAGAATACTTTTACGTAGCGCAAACATTTGCGTCTTTAAGTTTAACCTTTGGACTTGCCCTCGGGCCTTGGTGTAGACGGTTAGCATGCCTACTGTACCAAGGGTTGCTGGTTCGCATCCCGGCTCATGAGACCAAAAATTTATTTCAGTTTAATTTGCTACCAATAAATTGAAATAAATAGAGACAGAGTCTAAATAGCAGTTGCCGAAAAAGATCTTAAATAAATGGACAACCATAACACTCAACAAAGTTAACAATAATCATAAAATAAAAAAGTCGAAATTCAAAAGCTTCACTTTATAGATGCATTATTAGAGAATAGTAGGGCCTACAGTACATTATAAGCTACATTTTTTAAATTAAAGTCAGATACAAAAGAAGGGCCTGGTCCGGTCCCGGGGCTATATACAGTATTAATTCGACACACTTGTGTTGAAATAGGTATTAAGAGTTAATTATTAATTAATAAATACCATGAAATATGTAACGGAGCGTATTATTTTATAGGCTATAATTATTTGGTTTTCAATTTTAATTTAAAAAAATGCAGCTTATAATGTACTGTAGGCACTACTATTCCCCAATAAAGCATCCATAAAGTGAAGCTTTTGAATTTTGATTTTTTTATTTTATGATTATTGATAACTTTGTTGAGTTTTATGGCTGTAGATATACAATTAGAAGAGAAGGAGAGAGAGGATTATACCTAATAATCATTAAAAATTATCGAAATTCAAAAACTTCACTGTACACATTGTACAATACAATATTAGGGGTATTATAATTTCTAAAGGGCGCTTGACCTCCTATTCCCCGACTCTTACATGGCACAGCCTATATCATAGAAATACTATCAATATTTTAAAATACTATTCTGAATAAATAGTTCAAATTTAGCGAGCTAGACAGTTCGTGTAATTTATTTTTAATTTTTAGACTATATACCATTTCTGCTTATTTATTTATTCACATCTTTTTCTATCGCCTATATTTCTTTTCATCCTCTTTCTCAATATATAGACCGAGTCTTTTTATTCGACTTGGAATTTCGGATTATTATTATTATTATAAATACATGAATAATATTTTCATAATAATGATATAATATTATTAAAATTTATTCCATTTCATAAAATTTCTTTTTTTTTTTATTTATTATAATCTTTAGATTGAATGTCAGTAGTTATTATGCAATCAGAATTCCAGATTTTTTTGTGTACTTAGGGGCCGTAGCCATTCGATCAAGGTCAATATCAAATTTTTGATTAATTCCAATCTTCATTTTAACGACAATTACCTCTTTAATATCAGACATGATTTAAATGAATTTAAAATTAATCTGTTTTTATTAAGATTTAATTGGTGTGTGAGTGGAATTAAGGAAGAGCGCAGTTAAGAAAATGTTATGCAAAATTTGCATTGGCATTGGGCCTGCACACTTGCAAATGACCTCCCACCCACGGGCAGGAGGGGGAGGGAGACCCCCTAGTTATCCATGACAGTGAATATGAACTGAGTCTCAAGTGGAATGAGACCCTACTTCCTCGTTGGATGCACAATTATGGCAATGAAAACGTTTGGTCCGGTGATGGGAGACATCCTGTGGACCTCTGACTCATCTGGAGTATTTTTTTTTTTCTCTAGATCTATCTGGGAATTACGGAACATGGTGTTAGTCACCATTGGCTAATACTATTGAGTTATGGTCAAGGCTACGTCATCCCTTGAGGGGAGAAGTCAATGCACTCGGGCTTAATTTATTTCACTCTTACTCAATAGTCTTTTTTTTTTCATTTACGGAAACATTTCGATGCTAATCGAGGTCATCAAATTAAATCACACACAGAACTTTAAGGATTTATTTTTTAAAATATTATAATAAAAACATTTCTCACGATAAATTTTTACAACCTATATTTTTCAGTAAAGACCTTTTGCCCTTTGGTGAAGAGAAATGCCATCATGATCGTGGGGTCAAGAGAGGCTTCGACTATAAATGACATTAGCATAAACAAAATAGAGTATCGGGCAAAAACAAAAAGAATTCTTTCTTTCAATCTCTAAAATAGTTCCCAAAAATAAACCAAACGTTGAAAGGGTTAAGAGCATTGTCTACTCAAAGAGTGACCCATCAATCAGGAGGCTTTAAAAATTAGAGTATCTCATATTTAAAATGCATTTTTACTCTCTGTTGTCTAGAGCATAATTATTCTTGGGTAATATACTAGACCTAGATGAGTGAAATTTTTTTTTCCGAAGACGATAGAATCAAAAGAAGAGTGAAAAAATGGTTTTATTTACAAAACTAAGTACAATCCATGCTATTTCTCAACATGTAGGCCACAGTACAATCCAGTATCTGCATTTTGTTCTGGTTCAATCCCGAGTAAAAATGATTAAAAATGATCGAGGGATACACACGCACCGCAGCAGGTCTGCATAGTGAACCTTGAGGGACACACAGGAATATACACGCCCGCATCAGGGACACACAGGGATACACACGCCCGCACCAGGGACTCACACACTAGATCGAAAGTGACCAGAAGAAACATGTATGTCCCTGGTGTGGGCTTGTGTATCCCTGTGTCCCTCAAGGTTCACTATGCAGCGCTGCGGGCGTGTGTATCCCTCGATCATTTTTAATCATTTTTTGGAGTAGAACAATTCTCTACAAGTGAGAAGTTTCGAGATGCTTTGGTGGCAGAGAATGTTATGTGAATAGGGGGTATAGAAAAATTGAAGCCCAGGTGGCAAATGTATTAATTATATAAATAACTTGTACACAAGTTATTTATTTTGTATACTTGTTTTGATTTAATGACTGATCAGCTGTCGAAAGAAAAAATTAGTCCTCATAGAATCTATTGAGAAAGAATTGAAATAGGCCTAATCAAAAAATTTGTTTAGTTTTTCTGAGTTTGAACATCCCTGAATAAAAAAAAAAAATTTGGAATTGTGTCTGTGAGCCTGAACACCATGCACCGACCTAGATCAATGGAATTTGGTATGTGAGGTCTTTTGTAGATTTGTGCTAACTTTTGAAATAATTGCGTTTATAAGTTATATGTGACGTAAGTTGAAGAGTACTCGCCCCTTGTGCTAAGGGTCAAGGGTAGGCCTATGATTCCCGTCCTAAGTAACAAAAATTTATTTCAAATAAATTGGCTACCAATCAATTTGGGAAGGCCTAAATGACCTTGAATACCGAAAAAGACCTAAAACAAAAAAGGTTATCGAGTTCAGACTTAGACAGAGATATAATTTCACAAAACGACATATTGCACTGGCGCAGGACAACTAAAAATAAGCACAACGATATTTTTTTTGTCTTTCGGCATCCGAGGCCATAGCTTTAAAGATTACTATATTTAACATGTGACGAACCGTCCTACTGACCGTCGAAGTAGACTTTCAAGCTTCGTTTCCATATTAAATTAATAACTCAAAAACCAAATTTTTTTGAGTTATAACAATTCTGTTGAGTGCGAAAGAATCAACAAAAATTCGTGTCCACCAGATAGATTTATTTTATTTTATTTTTTTTTTCAAAAATACCACCCATTTATCAAGTATAAAATGCAAATTTTTTATTTTATTTAATAATTTTCCAAGATATGAAAGAACGAATCTGGCAATAAAATAGAAAAAAGGAAAACAAAAAAAAAATTTAAGCCTTTTAGACAACATCTAATTAGAAAATTAAAATATTTCTTTAAATTTAGGTCCTCTAATCGTAACTCATGTCAGCTTTTTTTTTTCTTCATCGCTTGTTTTTTTTTTTCTACCGAGTCACGCAAACATTTCTCCCAAACACATGTTGTTGGTCCTTAAAAGATGAATCAACGATTTTCGGCCGCAGATTGATTCATTAAGGAAATCAGCCTTAAGTGACACGAAAGGAACGAACGAACCAAGCAAGTCTTATCAAGCGACATTTTTAGATCTAAGTGAGAACATTTTAATGAACATATGGAATGAAAATTGAAAGAAAAATGTATTTTTATTGTCCTTCCAGACACCAGCATACTAAAAGAGAATATCATCGTGTTGGAAGGTCTAATTGAAATTTATTATTAGACTACATGTTTTAGATGAAATATTTGTTGTGCTTTTGTCAACGAAGATTGGCGGCCGAAACGTTGATAATTAAAATAAATAATAGTTTATTAAATTTTCAAATAATTATTAACAAGATTGTAGGAAAATAAAAAAAAAAAAAAGAAAAATACATTAGTAAAGTACTAGTACTTTTTGGCCGATTTGATTGAAATTCCTTGAGATGCTTGCGACATCGATATTTAGCTTAAATATAAAATTTGAGTATCGAGAGTTTTTTCGTTTTTAAATAATTCCCTTAACTTAGACTTTTTGATATTTCACTTGAATTTTTGATATTTCACTTGAAATTCATTAAATTTATTGTGAAAAAATCCTAAATTCCATGAAGGTCTATTCCAGTTAAAATATCAAAATATTGCAATATTTACCTAAATTTCTTTGAAAGAGATTTTATTGCTTTTAAATGCCTGTTTTATTACTTTTCTTAAAATTGCCATTAAAAGAGGCTATTCCTTATTAGCTTGAATTTGAGTTTATTTCACAATAAATTTAATGAATTTCAAGTGAAATTTTCAAAAATACACAAACAATAAAATTCCCTCGGGCCTTGGCTTAGGGGTTAGCTTACTGGCCATCTCTACCAAGGGTCGCGGGTTCGCATCCCGTCTCATGTGTCAAAAATTTATTTCAATTTAATTGGCTACCAATAAATTGAAATAAATAGAGACGCGAGACGGGGTCTAAATGGCCTCCAATGCCGAAAAAGACTTTAAATAAATTAAAAAAAAAAAAATTGAAATTTTAACAAGTATATTAATTGTTTTATATTTCTAGTTATAATAATTTTGTAGGGGTAGAGGGAGAGAATGATACCTTCTATTGAATTTGGCCCTTAAGCTCCACATCCCAGAAAAAAAGTCATCAGATGTTTTTTACTAAATCATTAAAAATTCATTTTTTTTTTAAGAAAAAAAAAATTGTCCATTCAAAATGTTTGTTTATTCATTTTAAAATATAAATTAATGGCTTGTTTTGAATATCCATAAATATCGGGGAATAGAAATTCGAGCTTTGACTTAAAACAGAGGCATTTGATTCATAAATCATGTTATTAATGATTAAAAAAATTTTTTTTAATTTAAAACAAAGTTCATTAATCATTGTTAATGATAAATAAAAATGTCATACGAATTAAAAGCAATTCTATTTTCAACTAATGTTAACCCTATGAGGATGATTATTATTATTATTGCAATACTTCAAAAACTCTCTCATGTTGCTTCAATTAAATCATGCGCGCCGCGTTGCTTAAATGCGACCGCCAAAAATGGCCATGAGAAACAATTAAGGCGTTTTTTTTTCTTTTTATTGCTATTAATCCATTCAATTAAGCTTTTATTAAAGATTCTTCTTCTTTTCTATATAGGCCTACATGTTAGCTTTTTGAAAATTTAATAAAACATAATTAAATGATTTATTGTTTTTGTTTTTTGGAAGTTCAATTCTGGAATTTTTAAAGGTTTTATCACTGATTTTTTTTGTTGTGCCGCTGATTAAAAAATTAAGAGGATTTTCTATATCACGTAAGAATTTTTCGTTGATCATAATTAAAGAAATTGTAAAGCAAATTCTTGAATCAAAATTACTGTTTATTTTAATATTTTCATACTAAATTCTGTTTTAAACTTTGAAATGAGCTGAAAGAATGTTTTGAGAGGTTAAGACCTATACAGGTCTATTCTCTAAAAACAGACGTTAAAATTTAAAATAAACAAATTGGTGTTAAAAAGTAATGTAAAAACAATCAGCGTTAAAAAATGCTTATTCTTTGCCTAAAAAGCTATTCTGTAAACAAAAATTTATAGCCAAAGCGTTAACATTTAGTAAATAGTGTTAAAAATCAATGCCATATCTAGGGGGTGTCTTTAATATTTTAACGTCGTGTTTAAAATAAAAATGGCGTCCTTAACCTAAAAAAGTAAGATAATGATTTTGATGGCTTTGAAATAAAAGCAACATGTTAACGTCGCTGTTAAAACTTTGTTTAGAGAATAGCATTTTTTTAACGCTGATTGTTTTTTACATTACTTTTTAACACCCATTTGTTTAGCCTATTTTAAATGTTAACGTCGGAATAGACCTGATAAAAAGGTAAACAAAAATTGAGAAAATAATACACTAATTTTACTTTTTTATTTTGGAACTAAATTCTTTTACGCGGCGGGTGAATTTGCAGAAAATTGAAATTGATTAATTTAAAAAAATCACTAGTGATCATTTGGATTTCTTTGCAGCAAACCAAACGAACTAATTTCTAAAAAAGATTATGATTATCAAAAAAAAAAAAAAAAGAAAATAAAAACTGTGTAAAATATTAGAAATAAAAAATAAATCAATCAAAAAAATTAATGAATAATAACAGTAAATCACTCTAACTCATCACGTTAATTTCGCCATCTTCAAACTAATGGTTTATTGTTTGACTATTATTATTATTCATACGTTCTATTCGCTTTGAGATTGGCAATTAATCACTCTTTAGAATATTTGATTAAGCAAAGGATTATATTGTTTAAATTAATGATGTAAATGATCAGACAAATGGACTAAATCCCCCCCCCGCTTCGTCTAACAACAAAAATGTGACCAACGAATTATTGCTGGAAAATATTCTTCTATGATATAGAAAATACCGTTCTATTAGACAATTAATGGGGGAATTAATTCAATGGCACCTCATGAATGGGAAAAAAAAAGAAATATAAAAACCCTTTTGTCATTTCAGGATACAATGTTAATGGAATTTATTTCTATTTTATCACTTGAAATATATGACTAAAACTTGAATAACAAAACTAGACAATACTCTATTCTCGTGCATTGATCAAAAGAGAAAATTAATACAACAGACAAACACAAAAAAAAAATTTTATAAAACAATTTTATCGCCAAAAGAGCGATTAATATACAATAATTGAAATTGTCAATCTCAATTAACTGAAACTAACTATCTTGTTTATCTTTTGTTTCAGGTAAGAAAAATTCAGCCTCGATTTGTTTCTCAAATAAAATAAAATGTAAGTTAGAATATTTTTTATTATTTCAGCTCCAGGGAGGGGCTCCGGCCCCCTCTCTTTCAAAATTTGATTTATTGGGACATTTAAACATCGAAATTATTTCTTTTAAGGCCTTTGAAAAACAAATAACCTCTATATATTTGAAAATAAGACAAAATTAAAATTAATTAAAAACACTAGGTGATATGTTTCAACAATAAATATATTGAAATATCACCTAGTGTTTATAAATAATTTTAATTCTAACTATAAAAAAATATTTTCAAATTTATAGAGGGTATTTCAAAGGCCTTATAATAATATAATGTCACGAGTCCTAAGTACTTAAACCAATAAATACTTGTATATTAACGTAAGTGAATTATAACTAAAAACACAAGTATAAAAATTTTCGAAATCTAAAATTAAATATACAAATTAAACACTAGGTATATTTAATTTTAATTTACACAATGTTTCAACGAGAACCAACGGTCGAAAGTTTAAATCTTATAATTTCGAAATCTAGTCCAAACTTATCCAATAGCTTGAGGTTACTTGTCATACTATAGGCTGTAGGGAAAAATTTATTATAAATAAAACCTCCAACAGCCTACAGTATGACAAGTAACCTCAAGCTACTGTATAATAAATAAAAACATAAGATGATATGTTTCAATAAATTGAATTTGATACTTTGATTCGACACTTGTGGAGTTATCTTTAGAGATGATCCAAATACCAATAAATAATATATTGTAACATATAAGTTTTAATTAAATTATACTTCAATTAAAGTCAAGTGTTAGCAGTACAAATTTAATTATTTTAAAGGTGTGTTCACTTTGCTTGGTTTCTGATAAAATCTCGACTCTAAGAATTTAGTGCAGAAAATTTTTTTTGCCTTTTCTCCATAAATTCAAAAGACACCAAACAAATATCTAGAAAAGATAAAATTTCGAAATCTCTAATTATATTCCTATAGTAGTCCCAAGCATTAATCTATACGAATATTAATTTGTCTATGTCTGTAACCGTTGGCTCTAGTTGAAACATTATGGATGTTTTATTTGGAGAATTGAATTCAAGTATGATACACAAGGTTTTTGTTTCAATCATGGAGGTTAAATGATTTCCTCTTAGGTTCCTTTTCGATTAATTTTGGTCCAAAACATATTCTCACCTAGGCATTAGTGATCCGAGTCAAAGAACAATTAAATCGAGTAGTGCGATCGATTGCCTGCCTTTCGATAAACAAACATTTTTTGATCTTTCTGTATTTAAAATCATTTTTCAACAATTTTTAATTTATAAAATTCATGAAATAATAATTTACTCGTAGTTAATTTTAGTTTTGAAATTTCAAAATGTATGATAAACAAATAGTCCTATTATAATAAATGTTGCGGATGCCCCTAGGGTCTAAAGAGGAGGAGTGTGATGCTATTTAGATAATTTAACAAAGTCTAAATCAAGCAACTTTATACATAAAATTTGAAATTCAAAGAGAATCTGTAGTTTAAGTTAACGAGTAGATGAAAGCCAGTTTCTCAGTTATATAACATGAAAAATCTGAGCCAAAAGACATTAAAAAGTTTTAAGACTAAAAGTTAAATAAATTATCTAAAATTAAGGTTTTTAAAATGTGTTTTTAACACAAGTTTATAATATTTACTCACAATAAGTATGTTATGTTTATTATTTAAAATTTAATTTAATTTTATAAATTTATATAAAAAGAAAAATTAAAATTACGTAGCTTGATTTTGTAATTTCTATAAAAAGAAAAATTTAAATTATGGAGCTTGAGTAATCATAAGAACATAAGATTATTATTGTTTGAAAAATCCAATTATCATTATAAAATCTATAAATAAAAAAATAGGTGTTAGCTGTGACTACTACACAGCCGGTGGCTTTTTAACGTGACGTCTTTTGTTTGATTTCAAAAAAAAATTTTTTTTCTCTTACCTATATTGAAATATAAAGAGAGAAAGTATTGTTTTTATTTTTTTTTTTTTACTAGTAGTTTGTTTTCATAAATAAACATGTTCAAACATTTTCATTGAAACAATATATGACAGGTGTGGCCAAACTTTTATCCATTAAGGGCGACATATGCTTAAAAAATGAGGTTTTTCGAGAAAAAAATTAATTTTGGAGTTAATTACTCGGGATTTTTTTATTTATTCTATTAGAGGTTTTCTTTCTGCACTAAATGACATCCCATTTAGTCTGATCTGATTAGCCGTTCAGAATCTACAGGGGTTTAAACTTTCAAATTACGAATTTACCGCGAGCGCGGTAAAATAAAATGATAGGGAAAAAATAAATGGTGAAATCTTTAGCTGAAAACTCATTCTTTCTAACCGTATATTTCTTATAATTATACCTCTTAAGACAGAGGAGTTATTCAAGCCAATAAACTTTTTCGTGCAAGCCCCTCTAACATGCCACTATAGACACATGATTTTGTAAGACGTTGTCACGTCAATAATAAAGCAGTTACTAGTAAAATTAGTAACTTTTCAATAATTATAAGAGTGTCCTCGAACCTTGGTGTGCTGGCCTTGTATACCAAGGGTCGAGGGTTCGGATTCCAGGCAGTTGGATAATTTTATTTGGAAACGAAATTGTTTCACGAGCAGAATGTATTAGTTTTACTTTCTCTTACCTCTATGTTAATATATAGAGAGAGAAAGTATTGGATTCATGTCAAAAATTCGATGTCGAGATTTTGATGGATATACACGTTTTGAGGTCGCCTGAATCCAAAAAGGCGGTTTTCGCGACATGGTCTGTCTGTCTGTATCCGATTTAAAGTATGAAGGAATTGAGCTGCGAGGTTGGAATTTTATATTTATGTTAGACACCCCCTGGCAAAGGCGGATACAAGGGAGGGGGGGGGTAAACCCCCTGAGATTTGAAAAAAATACTTTTTTTCGAAAAAAAATTTATTTTTAATGTAAAATTTTAAAAATTAATACTTAAAAATTTGATTTGTATTTATATACTGGCAAACAAGTACAGAATGTGCCTTTAAATTACCGAAATTAAGAAAAAATAGTATGTTGTGCGACGAGTGACACCAGATTACCCCCCCCCCCCAGAAACACCTCTGGATCCGCCCTTGCCCCCTGGGGGGTAAAAATAAGCTTTTAATCAAAATTGGCCAAAGAGTACTAGTACTTTACTGATGTAGTTTTTCAGTTTTTTCAATTTTCTCAAAATTCGTTCAAAGATTTTGTTTAAAATTCAAAAATTAATTATTTTTTAGATGCTCTTTAAAATGTATATTCTCATTTTGCCTTTGAAATCTTTTGAAGACCACTTTACTCTTGTAGCATAGGAAAGATAGGAGAAATGGTAACAAAATAAAAATATTTTTCTGTTGAAAATTTTACATCTTAAATTCAAATGTACCGTACTGTAGGAAACTAAATATATCTCGACACAAAAAAATCTGGTGTGACAAGCACAGAACACAACTTGCTCTTGCCGAACGGTAAGAGAAAGTTGTGTGCTGCGCGACCACTCACTCAAGATTTTTTATAAATATTGTCATCCAAAACACTTTAATCTTTATAAATTGCTGATTCATTAAATTTACGATCTATCTTACTTGGTGAAATATCATTTTTTGGCCTGAAAAATTAACAAATTCTGCAGTTCAAATTTTCAACAATCAACGACAGAAGTTAATAACACCTTACAAAAATTGGTGATTTTTAAAATTAATCATATTCAAAAATAATTGGATTTGAAATATAATGTAATACATTACTACAGGACCGGAACTAGGAGATTTGTTAGAAGGGCAAAATTTAATTTGTTGCGCCCTCCTTACTAGTATTATAATTATGCCGCCCCCTCCCTTCCCCCTTGCTGTCACTATAATTGATTATAAAATTTTAATCTTTCTTTAAATCTGAGTCTAAAATTTTCTCGCCTTTAAAATATTTTGCCGCCCTTGGCCCTGGCATCACAGGCCTACCCATATTTCCACCACGAATAATTAGGGGGGTGGGAATTTGAAATACGAATATATTTTTAAATTATGCAGTTAAATAGAATTTGTTAATTTCTTGGATACCTTTGATTGCGCCCCTAGATCCCGCCCTGCATTACTGTATAATTATCGATAATACAAATTCTAATAATAAACCGCTTTTTACTTTCTCTTACCTATGTATATATGTAATATATATATAGAGAGAAAGTATTGGATTCATGTCAAAAATTCGATGTCGAGATTTTGATGGATCTTCACGTTTTGAGGTCCCCTGAATCCAAAAGTGGTTTCGCGACATGGTCTGTCTGTCGGTGTGTGTGTGTGTGTGTGTGTGTGTGTGTGTGTGTGTCTGTTCAATTTTAAGCATGAAGGAATTGAGCTATGAGGCTGAAATTTTATATTCAAGTTAAACACCCCGCGGGACCGGAAAAATAAGCTTTAAATCAAAATCGGCCAAAGAGTACTAGTACTTTACTGAAGTACTTTTTCAGTTTTTTCGATTTTCTCAAAATTCGCTCTAACGATTTTGATTAAAATTCAAAAATCAATTATTTTTTAGTTGCTCTTTCAAATGTATATTCTCGTTTTGCCCTCAAAATTGTTTGAAGCACACTTTACTCTTGTGCTCATGGGCGTCCGCAGGATTTTTGCAGGGGGGCAAGGATTTTTTGCGGGGGGGGGGGCAAGTCACTTCCAGATATGTTAAAAAAAACGTATTTTGATATTAATAATGTTATAAATCTCTTAGTATTTAAAGCTTTCTCACGCGGCAAGGTGGATGTATACTGTGAAAGGTTTTTTGTATTTTTTGTTTTATACATTTTTTGTATCATTTTAATTTTCCAGGGGGGCAAGTGCCTGGTTGCCCCCCTACGGACGCCCATGCTTGTGCTTCATAGGAAAGATAGGAGAAATGGTTGCCATGGTAACAAAATATAAATATTTTCCCATACTTAAAAATTTTACATCTGAATTCAAATATTCCCTACTGCCGGGAACTAAATACATGTCGACACAAAAAATCTGCTGTGCGTGAGTCACACCAGATTTTTTAATATTTTGCCGCCTCAATATTTTTTTTTATTTTCCATATTTGTGCACAATCTTTTTGTTAAGACTGTCAGAAGCGAAATAAATGATTAAAAATGTAAATTGTACTCGTATATAAAATTAATGAGAAGGAAAGGAAGGGGTGTTTAATTTTCAGAACTCCTGGCTAAAAACCTAATTTTTATTCAGGTTTTTTTTTTTTATCATTTGATCCTATATCATCACTATTATTTTTTTTTTTTTAGTAAATTTAAAAGTATAAATTATCTCTCGGACGAAATGAGAGATGCAAATCGATTTTAAAGCAAATAACCTGTCAAATTAAATTAGACATTGATGTTTAAAAATAATAAATACAGTTTTGATTCAGCTTCATGGAATGTATGATTCAATTTGATTTTTTTTTTTATTTAAAATTTTCTATTAATATATAATGCGAAATGCCAATCTTATAAATAAAAAATAAAATCGTTAATAAATAATTCATGATATAGAATATTTTTAAAATAAGCGACAAAAAAAAACAGTATTTGGGGAATAATTAAATAAGCTAGAAAAACTTTAAGAAATGTAGGTATCATTTCAAAGGTGAATAGTTTTTAACATCAACTACTCTCTGGAGGGATTTTTCGAAAAAAAAAAAAAAAAAAAAATAGGTTAAAACAAAACATAAAAAAAATAAAACAAGAACAAAGTTTTTAATACACTTTATATATTAATAAATCAAACTCAAATGAGCAGGGCCGGAGGGGGTTGTATATTAATTAAATCAATAAATAATTTGAAACAAATAACCGAGTGTTTTTATTTGCATATTTTAATTCAGACTAAAAAGTTGTAAAAAGAGTCAAGGACAAATTACACTAGTCGACAAAAATGAACTTTTTTCTTTCACAAGAATGAAGATATGAAATTCTAGAAGTATTTTTCACCCTGAATTCAGATATGTAATTAGAATTTTCCATCAGGCACAGTTTTAGAGATATAGAGCAAAATAGATTTTAGTCGAAAATGGGCTCTAAAACGGCTTTTATTTAGAATGTTCAAATTATTTTTAACGCCGCACCCCGTCAAATTATGCAGATAGTTAGAATACATATAAATTTTAAGTTTCATCCCAATCGGAAGTCATTTAGACGTGCCGCAAACGGCTTAAAGTTTTAAAAAATCGAAATTTTCAAGATTTTTTTGCTTTGGTCACCCTAATACAATTTTAGATATCCCTGAATGAAAAAACATATATTTACGATATTCTATAGTTCTTTGGTTTCTAAAAATCATTCATTCATAAAAATCTGCTAATTATTAACGAAATTATTAACAAAAACGTCAGCAAAGAAAAAACACAAGTACACTCACTGGACGAAAAAAATGGACCTCTTGTTCTTTTAGAATTATAAAGAAAGATATGAGATTCAAAAAATATTTTTTTTTAATAATATATAATAAAGTTAGTGCCCGTGACTCGATGCTCAGAGAGGATACATTAGCTTCTCGTGGATAGGGTTCGCTTTTTAATTCAATTGAAGTCCATTTTCTTCGACCAGTGAGTGTACTTGTGTTTTTTCTTTGCTGACGTTTTTGTTAATAATTTCGTTAATAATTAGCAGATTTTTATGAATGAATGATTTTTAGAAACCAAAGAACTATAGAATATCGTACATATATGTTTTTGCATTCAGGGATATCTAAAATTGTATTAGAAGTGACCAAAAGCAAAAAAAATCTTGAAAAATTTCGATTTTAAAACTTTAAGCCGTTTGCGGCCGTCTAAATGATCCGATTGGGATGAAACTTAAAATTTATATGTATTCTAACTATCTGCATAATTTGACGGGGTGGGCGTTAAAATAATTTGAACATTCTAAATAAAAGCCGTTTTAGAGCCCATTTTCGACTAAAATCTATTTTGTCTATATCTCTAAAACTGTGCCTGATGGAAAAATTCTAATTCATATCTGAATTCAGGGTGAAAAAATGCACTAGGTTCACTAATCAGATATCTTGTGAAAAAAACCTTGTCGCCTAGTGTTATTAAAAAACACGCCCTTAAAATGTTGCCTATTTTTAAAAAATAGGTGGGTTTTGTTAAATAAAAAATTAAAATTTTAATTAATACCGATAGTTTTTTAACCATTGGACCTAAATTTCATTTTATAAATTAAAATTATCATTGCTGTTTGGCGAGCAATTGATGAAACGATTGTCAATTGCTTGTTACACCATCAATCACTGCCATCAATGGCTCTCATCAATGCCCTTCAATCAAAATTTCTATCAATCACCGTCAATAAATTGACAATCGCGTCAATTGTCTCCAAAACGGTCAATAAGTCTCTAATGATTGACAATTGCAATTGTCAATTTTATTGATCGTCTTCGGGGACCTTTAGAGAGACAAATATGATTTAAGAATTTAGAGTTTGAAGATAACACAAAAACTTGATATTTTTTCTCCTTTCTGGTCCACTTATCATAAACAATCAAAGGGTTAGATGAATGAACTGAAAGGTTGTCTACTTTTCATTTTTGAATTTTTCAATTTTAATAGAACTTTACATAAAACCAAGAAAGTGAAATGGGGGTTAGGCCGTTCTGGCGCTGATGGCCCATATTCAGATAGGGTGTGAAATTTAATTAGCCTTTTGCATGGAAGAAGAACATGGCTATAAAAAAAGGAATTCAAGGAATAACACCAGTATGATTTCTGGAATTATTCAATGCCAAACAATTGATATAAATGATAAACGACCTGCACATTGGTAACTAATGGAAGATTTTTAGTTATATATATCAATATTTATTAAATTGTAGGCTATATGACAGCCAAATCAAAAAAGCCTTAGATGTAAAAATTGATTTCTATATTTTTTTCCCCTATTTTGTTTCGAGAAATCTTTTATTAATGGATATATATATTTGAGAATTTGGAAGAAGTAACCTGACATGAATAGTGTGATAGGGCGGCGGCAGCATTCGTGTACGTCCTAAGGGACGTACTTTTTTGGGGGGGATTTGTGAATCCCTTTTCTACTCAAGACAAGCCTAAAGGGCGGCGACCCGCTGCTGCTATTTCTGTCCTTCCCCGAATCCCACTGGCGACGAAACATTCTAACTAAAAAAACATCTCTGATTAGCTAGTACGAGGCAGTTTTAATTAGAAGCCTTACTTACTTCATTGCTGTTTGGGCCTCCTTTGGGGGGGGAATTTGTTTTGAAGAGAACAATCCCAAGACCCTTAATCAACTTTATAGAGATTAATTAATCATTTTTAGAAGAAGAGTTAAAATTCATTCTTTCATTGAAAGCAAATAACATCTCAATTTAAAGAAAAAATATTTTTACTCGTCTACGAAATTTGAATTATTTAGAGTGTATTTAATTAGGCCTACAAAATTTATTTGTTGTCTTGTTGAGAATATTTAGATTTAAAAAATTAAAATTATTTAGGTTTTATTTTGAATTTATTCCCCTACGCTGATGTTTCGGTTTGGATTAGAGTTATTCCCAGATAGCACAGTACTCTTATGTACATACATAAGACCACAATTGTCTTATGTACGTACATAAGACGACGCTATCTGGGATATAACATTTTTTACACGACCTTTTTAATATAGGTCTATCTAAAAATTCTGAACCTAACTTGGCTATTTCTATTATGTAATTTGGGATTGAGTGTCGGCCAATTCAAAATTCTATTATCCTTCGGACGAAATGAGAATAAAAAAAGCAAATAACCTGAAAAATTAAGACACTGATGCTGTAAATAATTTTGAGTACTTTTATTAAGTAATTAGGGGTCATCATTAAAATTAAAAAATAAAACAATCAGATTTTAAACTAAAGAACAAACCCAGTATTGGACACAAGTGTTGTATGGTGTTATTTTTAAATAAATATATAAATAGACCCGGGTCTATATGAAAAATTTAATTAATTCTTTGTGTAAAAGATTTTATATCAAATATTGGCGCGATCAAGGCAGAAACGTCAGCAAATTCAGAAATTATATATATTAAAAGGAAAACTTTATTTATAAATATGTGCATTAAAAAATTTTTCTTAAGTATTGTTGTTATGACAAGGTTGTTTTGGGCGGGGAAAAAAGGATTCCATCTTCTACAGGTAAATTGCAATGTTAACTACCATAAACTTTTGCAGTGTTATTAAATTTTAAATGGACTACTTAGTCAACGTTATAGTCATCAAGTTTATTCGTGGTGTAGTTTTTAATTATAACTACTAAAATAAACTCTAAAAAGTTCAAATAAAGTAAAAAAAAAAAAAATTTACTTTCACTACAAATCTAAACAACAAGGAGACTCATTCTATTATCATTTATATAATACGCGGCCTATTTAAACTGATTACGAGGTTTCAATGATTTATTAAAGGGATGGGAATCTTATTTAAAAAAAAAAAAAGATTTTCAACCCCTCCTTTCATTAAATAACAATTTTTATTTCGTTTCATTAATAAATTAAAAATAAAATATAACTTGTTGAAATGGTAAATGGTACTAAAGATATGTTTTTTAATTTAACGTCCCTTTTTGAAAAGGAAATTTGGTTTAAGAGGAGAAGAGCTCTGTCTCTTTTAGATAAGAAGATTCTTGAAAGCTCTCTAAATCCTGTCCTTAAAAAAACGTGGTCCCTTTTTCCTTCGGTAATCGAAAGTGTGTGTTTGTCACCAGATTTTTGTGTCGACTGTATTTGTTTCGACAGTAGGGTCAATTGAATTCAAGATGTAAAATTTATAAGTATGGGAAAATATTTTATTTTGATACCATGGCAACCATTTCTCCTATCTTTTCTATGGAGTCAAGAGTAAAGTGGTCTTCAGAAGATTTCAATCACAAAATGAGAATATACATTTTATAGAGAATCTAAAAAATAATTGATTTTTGAATTTTAAAAAAAATCGTTGGAGCAAATTTTGAGAAAATCGAAAAAAACTGAAAAAGTGAATCAGTAAAGTGTAGTACTTTTGGTCGATTTTGTTCAAAAGCTTCGTGTCACGTCCCATGGGGGTGTCTAACTTAAATATAAAATTTCAACCTCCTGGCTCTTTTCGTTCTTGAGATATTTTGTTCACAGCACACACACAGACAGACAGCCACACACACACAGACAGACCATGTCGAAAACCAGTTTTTTGGATTCGGGGCCTCAAACTGAATCCATCAAAATCTCGACATCGAATTTTTGACATGAATCAATACTTTCTTATATATATATTATATATACATAGGAGAGAAAGTAAAAAAAAATTAATAAAGCCCGACTATTAAAATTTATATAAAATACAAAGTGGTTTTTTATTTTATAATTATTTATTTATAATCTGTGGATTGATGAACTTGTCTTAAAAATTTTGAAAACAAAAACCGGTAATCCACTTTTCTGCACAATTCAAAACTCGTGTATTTTACAAAACACGCTCTAATTATATTACACTAAAAAAAATATGAATTTTCAATCGTTTTTCATATACTTTCGTGCTTGAATTTTAATATACCCAGTTTGTGAAATCAAGTAAAAAAATAAGTAAAAAAAAAATATAAATCAAATTTAAGAAGCTTAAAAAGTTGTGATATTCTAAACAACCTAAGTAGTCTAGTTCGCAACGACGTATGGAGGGAAGTAACCAAGAGCTCGAGTTCAAACCTCCGAGGAGGCGGTTTTTTTAAACTAGTCAATGAAATTTTTCATAAACCGGTTTATGAAACAATAAGAAGCTAAAGGTCAAAACGGTTCATAAATTGGTTTATGAAAGTTCATTTTTAGTATATGACTTTTTTTTACATATACCCGAATGTAAAATTCATTAACGATTTGTGTAACAGACTTCATATACAGTTTATAAATATCCCTTGAAAATTTTGAATAGTGTATGCAAACTCAAGAAATGGTAACTTTTGTTTCATTCATTTAATAATTACAAAGATTTTATTTAATAAAATAATTTGGCATTGTGAATTCGTTTATTAATAGATGAAATTTTAAAGTGTCTCCCCAACCAAGTCGTCGATTATCCCGAAAGGAATAAACTGTCCAGAGTTGAGCGGCAAAAACACAACTCGAGCCAAAAAGTTCAACTATTTATATCTTTCTCACTCTCTCTCTCGCATGAGATATGTGAAAATTGTGCGGTTTGATTAAGGACCGTCTTGAGAAGGGAGAAGAGATGGGATTAATGGGATTCGTCTGGCAGGAAGGAAGTTGGAAGTTGTGTACATCTCGTCTTGTCTTCTCTTCTCTCTTGGGCACCACCGGCAAATCCTTCTCCTCATCCTCTTTCTTATTGCCATCTTCAGCCTCTAAATTTCCGTCTTGGGACACCGCCTCCTTCCGATTTGATGCCAAAATGTCGATTCACTGGGCCAAATATTTACTTTTACAAGCTTCTAGTGGGCTCATTTCCAAAAAATCTATGACCTCACTACTGAGGGGAAAAAAAAACGGCCAACACATTTATTTATATTTTCTCTATCTCGTTCTCTCTTCTATTTCCTTCCTCTATTAAAGAAATCTAATTTCAATCCAAATATAATCATACTCTTCTTTTTATTTCTTTAACTTGTAAATATTTGATTAGGAATCGATAAAATGAAAAGCCAGAAAATTTTTTTTTTTAAGACACTTGGATGGTTTAAACTTAAGTTTAGGTATTGTGGTATCTCATTAAAAATTAATAAATCGCTCGACAATTAAACTAAAAAGTCATTTGCATCTTCTAAAAAACGAATTTATGCTTCTGCTTAGAAAGTGTTTATAATATTTTAATAGATAAATTGTTAATAAATATTATAATAAAATTTGTAGACGCACAAGTAGAATACATTGCTAAAAGAATATCCGTCCTTCATGTAAACACACCATAAATTAATCGATCTGTCAGTTCAGGTAGCTGATTAAAGAGAAGTTTAAAAAAGTAGAATTTGAAAAATCGCCCAATATATTTTTAAAAGGATTAGACAAGAAAAAAAATTTTGATTTTAAGGGAATGTGTTAGGGCAGCGGTTCCCAACCTTTTTTTTTTTGAAGTGCGGTCCACTTTTTCCGTAAAAAAACCGCTGAGAACCAGTGTATATGCAGACCTATATATTGCGCGTTCCACGGGGTGTTAAGGGATAAATATTTAATCACTGCACGACTTTTCAAGTTTTTATTTATTTATTTTTTTAAACAAAACTTTTTATCACCTGCCTGAACGAGACGATTTGAGATTGATTAATTTAGGTGTATTCACATGAAGGACGGACGTTTCCAGCAATGAAATATTTTTTCTTCTACAATAGTAATGTCATTATGTATAAAGTTACGATCTTTGTAAATATTTGTGTTATAGATAGAGAAAATTATAAAAATATACTGTTATTTGAAAAAATATATTTTTATTTGGCATTCTTTCTACACTAATATATTATGTATTAATGCAAAAAATATATATATTTTTTCAAATAACAAATGCCTACGGGCTTGGAGTAGTTGATAGCGTGCCTACCTTCTATATCGAACGTCGCGGGTTCGGACCCCAGGCAGTCCGATGATTTTGGATACCAAATGGCTTAAATAGAAATGCCTGGACCCCCAATAGAATTTTAAATATTAACGGTTATCGTCAAAGTTTTGAATGCCCTAAGTTGCCGAAAAAAACTGTGTGAATGTGAGTGTGAGTGTGAAAAAAGTGTGAATGTTAAAAAAAATAAATAATTTTTATTAGAGTGAGGAGGATCAGCTATCCTCCTCTGAGTAGATCTTGTAGTACGTAATAAACAAAATCACTCGTTCCTTTCTGTAATTTATTGTAACCCTGAGGATGGCCGTATCTGACCGAAACGTTGGCTTGAAGGGACTAATAAACAAATGATTTTTTTTCTTATTATTCGAATAAAATTTATTAAATTTATAATAATCTAACAGGATTTTGAAATAAAATACCCGGCCACTATAATTACACATATGCATTGTAAGACGTTGTCACGTCAAAAAATAATTAAAATAACCCAAAAACGAAGACATTTTTTAATAAAAATGGAGATTATATTAATAAATTAATTTTTTTTTTTTTAAACATTCACACTTTTTTCTCATTCACACTCACATTCACACAGTCTTTTCGGCAACTGAGGCCATATAAGACTTTTTACGATAATCAGTATGTTTAATATATCAATTGGGGGGTCCAGGCATTTTTATTTAAGTCATTTGGTATCCAAATGCCTTAAATAAAATTATCGGACTGCCTGAGGTCCGAACCCGAGACTTTCGGTATAGAAGGTAGGCACGCTTCCAACTACTCCAAGCCCCTTGGGCTAATAAATTAATTAATAAAGGTTTTTTTTTAAGCATTTACAACATACGTCAACGTGGAATAAATCAACAAATTCAATTTATCATTTCCAATAATCCTTCATTCGCATTTCTCTTTAATAACAGTAAAAGAGATTAGCTCTATTAGCATCAATTCCTCTATTCATTAACAAGCCCATCAGAATCAATTAACTTCCGTTTGCGAGAGTACTTAATTGTTCTTTTTTTTTTTTTATTCCGAGATTGGCTTAGAAACGAGTTCCCCTTGGGCTCCTGGGATGCTCGAGGGGGCCGATGACCCCTACGGGCTCCACTCACATCGTCTCCATATCACCAGGCTAAATTTAATTAAAACTTTTAAAAAGCAATGATAAAAATGAAACAAGCATTCCATTAAAGAGTAAGTATATCAATTAATTGTTTTCCATCCACAACATTCTTTTTTATTTTACACACCAAGATAATAATAATACAGCCTATCAGTAAGAAGAATACAATTCGAATTAAAAAAATACTTTTTCTCACATGTCACATTTTTTATTTTTCATGAGTATATTTTTTCTTATTGATTAAGAAACCATAAGTCCGAACCCGGGATCTCCAGTCTATCTATCCTGGGGATTGTTGTTTTTCCTTTGCCACCGGGCACAAGACCAAATGTACACTTGATCCCCCAGAAAAAATATACTCACAAAAAAATAATAAATAAATATCGACTCTGTAAAGGTCCGAAAAAATAGAAGATTTATAGGTTTACTTAAATATTGAAAACTAAATTTATTTATTATTTATTGAAAGGCATTTGAACTTGCGCCAAAAAACACAAATGGTTGAAAACACTGTTCGGCGGTGCTATATTTTAATAAAAAAAAAAAGCTACTATTCAAAAGTTAAAACTTGTTTAAAATGAAAAATAGTAAATTGAAAAATTCATTTCTGAAGAAGAGAAAATTAAAAATTAATTTAAAATGGAAAAAAATTACACGAGAACAAGTAAAAATAAACGAATCGTTTTAAGAAAGGGGTTCATAAAAAGCAACGACCATATTTTACATTTTTGAAAACACTCCTACATTTTTCACGTCAATCGTAATCTTGCAAACAAAGTCAAATTCAATTTCAAATTTTAATGAAAGACCTTTTGGGTCCTCATTGGGCTGCCCTATATGGATGTCACGCAAAGTCCTGTCTTTTGCCCTGATAGGACAATTATTTCCCATTTAGGTCCCACACAGAACCCAATTGGAAGAAACTGACTATAAGTTATTTTATTTTTCCTGAGAATTTCCCGATTGGGTTCTAATTGGGCCCTTATAGGGATTTCACTATAGGGCATGCCTCTTTGGGACCCAATGAGGTCCAGATGTATTCTCTGGGTGATCACAAAGTAATTTCTAGTCGGGAATATCAAACAAATTTTAGTATTTAATGAAAATAATGTATTGTGTTATTAATATTTTTTTAAAGTTCTTTTTCGGCATTTGAGGCCATTTAGACCCTATTTATTTCAATCGATTGGTAGCCAATCTTAGTCAATTGAAATGTGTTTTTTTCGCTAGGGACGGGAAGCTAATCTTTGAGCCCTAGCACAAGAGGCTTATCATGAGATTCTCCTGAGTTAAATATATCAATAATAGTCCCATAATATAAGTATTTTCTCTTCATTGACAAATCAAAGAAATAAAATGACAACGCCTTCAGGTTATACCTCCAAACCAACACCTTAAAAAGAATATTCAAAAACAATTGAAAATTAAATTTTATCACTTTTTTTTTTTCTTTATCTCGTTATCCAATCCATAATATAAAAAAATTTATTTATATTTATCTAATTATTCCTCTCTTTACGACGACGATAAATCAGAGGTGTGAATCATTTTGAAGCATTAAAAGTCAAAGAGTCTGCCAACTTCTGCTATTAAAATTTATTTATTATCATTTGGAGTTTATTTTTAATTATATTGATTTTATAATAATTATTATTATTGGATGTATTCTATGGAATTTAGAGTATTAACACACTGTTATCAGCATATTTTTTTTTATTGAATTACTGTACATAATTTAGAAGCCTTGGTGGCTGACAAAATAATTTATTACCATAACTATTCGGATTTATCGGGTAAAGAAATATCCCATAGCATTATTAAAAGAAATTCAATTAATATTACTTTCTCTTCGTTATACTAAATTCAACTATATTGTTTTATAATTTTATTGTAATCTATTAACTTTGCAAGCATAATAGATCTCCAATTCACAATAAAAATAATATTTTGAAGGTTGTCTGACTTATCCTATAGAGTTGGGATAGAAACTTGAGTAACCACAACGATAACATCTTAGACTTTATGAGACATAATAATTATAATGTGGTTTAGAGTCTTTTTGTTGGTGGAGTCGGGCTAAAGGTCAAAAGAAATAGCAATGTAATTTGTAGTAAAGGCCAGAGATCCTGGGTTCGAGCCAAAAGGCCACTCTTTGGCAAAAAAAATCAAACAGTCACAACAAAAATTTAAATAAAATATTTGAAAATAAATGAAAATTATATTTGGTTTAGGGGGGGGGTTTGAGGTATTTTAAAATTTAAATAAATTAAGCAGTCAGTACTCCATTTGAAAAGTATAAGCTTACCAAATGAAAAAATTCGATATATAATATAATTTGTAGTTCATATAGACCATGGTCCAAATTTATTTTAATTCACTATTAAAGGAAAAGAAATTTCAAAGACAATATAATTATATACTAGTAAAAAAAAAGCTCTAAAGATTTTTTACATAAAAAATAAATCCGAAAAAAATTTTATATAATTTTATTCAGTTGAAAATATTTTCCTAAATTTCTTTTTAACCGAGAAAAAGTGTAAGATATTTTTGACCTTCAAATAAGAAAATATTTCTTTAATAACCTCAAAAGGATTGACTGGATGCGGGCAATCGAGAGAGAGAGCCCTTATATTATTATATTATTTCTATTGAGGCCCTCTTCTATGAGAAGGGTCAGAAGGGAGGGTAAAGGGATAGGTGTGTCCCCCTCCGAGGGTCATTATCCAAGACAATGGGCTCCGATCAGAATCATCGGCGGTCGGATCATTTAAATCGGATCGAGATTGACGATAGTTTTATAAAACAAAAAGAGAGAAAAAAAATTCCATCTTTTATTCAGAGCCATCAAAAGATCTTGATAATAAGATCGTGCTTATTAAAAATCAATAAAGACTTGAATAATACGGTATTAACAAATACCAAAATATTAAGTTTTCCTAATACGTACGATGAATGGAAAGATGAGTCAGAAAAAAATGAATGTAAATATTTTAAATAAACAAGATTTGAAGGGGAAAAGAATAGCATTCCCCCCACCCAATGGATTTGCCCTCGGGCTTGGTGTAGAGGCTAGCGTGCTGGCCTTCTATAGCAAGAGTTCGGATCCCAGGCAATCCGAGAATTTTATTTAAGCCATTTGGACACCAAATGGCTTAAATAAGAATGCCTGAACCCAAATAAATTTATATGTAAGTCTTAAATGACGTAAGTTGCCGATGTGTGTGTATGGGTGTGTGAAATTGATTGTGAGTGGGAAAAAATATGTGTTAAAAAAAAATTGATTTTGAACATAAAAAATTTCCATAGCTTCAATTCTTATTAATATTATAAATCCAAATTTAATAATTGAATTAATTTTCGATTATTGAAGTTAAACTTGGACACATAATTCAAAAGAAGACGGTATTCGAGGGAAGGGATTTGGAAATTATGGAATTCGAAAAAACATTTTTTAATATTTATCGCTTACATCAAATATCTATAAGATCTAGTAGTTCACGAAATTTCTTCACTTTACGTCAGTCGTCTGCTGAGGCCATTTTGACAATGAAAAACTGCATCCTAAAAAAATTAGAAAAGTAAAAATCAAAATTTGTCTTATTAAGAAAATATTAGATTTAATATTACTTACGCCGGGGCTTGGTGTAGGGGTTAGAGTGCTAACCTCATATACCGAACGTCGCGGGTTCGGGCCCCAGGCAGTCCGATGATTTTATTTAAGGCATTTGGATACCAAATGGCTTAAATAAGAATGCCTGGATCCCAAATAATATATATTCATAACGGTTATCGTAAAAGTCTTAAATGGCCAAAGTTGCCGAAAAGACTGTGTGAATGTGTGGGTGAATGTGAGTGTGAATGAGAAAAAAGTGTGAATGTTTAAAAAAAAAAATATATATATATACTTACAAAAGAATACATTTGGTTACGCCGTGAAGAATCTCGCCGATCTCTGCATCCACTTCGACCCCAACCTTCTAAAAAAGAAAGAATACAATAATTAATTTCTACGATTGATTTTCAGAATATACTGAGTAATATTCCAACTTACCCTGTAGACTACTTCTTTCGGCTCAACGTGGGCTTGATCCTAAAAGCTAACCTAATACCACTATCTATGACCGGGGCGGTCATCTAATTCTAAAATGAAGTTCCTCTTCTTTCTTGAAGCACTCGCGAAACGCGAACGCGAACACTCCCGGAAGGCAGGTAAGCCTTCATTCAACACAAATCGCAAACGAATCGGAGAAAACGCGCCCACAAACCCATGGGAAGAGTATAAGAGGAAAAGAAACAGAGACACAGATCAATTAATCTCCACCCACCTGCCTAATATCATTTACTAGCGAACTAAAATAAAGCAGAGATAATTGATCTGATAATCATTCACGAGTTAGGAAGGGAGCCGGCCAATACAATACTGAAGAACCCCCTTGATTGCTCATCTCAGAAACAGAATGGCGTTGTTCAAGATGCATGCTGAAAAAAAAGAACCCTAAAAGCTAACAACATCCTATACGAACTCCTAACATCTTGAACATTAACCCACTCTGTCCTGAAACAACCAAGGCCCAGAACTCAGCACTGACTGACAGAGCCCCGGAGAAAGAGAAAACACTCTTTCTCTCAAAAGCGCGAAAGAGGGAAACATAGGATAGAGGAATTCTCCTATTTCCTTTGAACAACGGTCAAAAGTGAAATGATCCTCTCCTGGGAGCCCTGCCTATACAACCTAAATGGGACGAACAACAACACCCTATGCCAGTATTGAGGAATCAATTCACAATTGAACGTCAATTCAAGAGAACATCAGAAAATTCCGACACAGAAGACCTAAACCCCAATAAATAAATAAATGCGTGAGCATAGAGATTTTCTCATTATTAAGCGCCCATATATAGACTCTATTAATTGCTAGCTAGATAATCTAATAAGATTTGCCTGTATTCTTGAAAATTAATAAAGAAAAAAATCCCCTTATAATAAGTTATTAATCTAATTCAGGCAAAACTTAAATCCTAATGCTAAATTATATAATAATAGCTAAAATAATAAAACATGCACACTTGTATTGTCTCATATGGTGATGTTGCTCCCACGAAGGGTAAGGGATGAATGAGCACCTAACAGTTATTTAACATATTGCCAATAAACATACGGGTATTCTATATTGTTTTACCTTTAGCATATTGATCATTCATCCATCCCTTACCTTAAAATCAGTCTTGAAATCTGCATATGGGTACTGAAAATTATCTAAAATTCTTTAAAAGATTCGATTAAAATATTAAATTTACGATATTAAATGAATTTAGTAAAAAGCATTTTAACAAATTATCTAAAATAAATTTTAAATAAAAAAAAAATAACTAAATGAATTTTGGAAAAAAAAGAATTAAATTTAAATTTTTAACTATCTAAAAGGGTCTCTGAAAAGAGAGAATAACATGTATTATTAACATCCTAACCATGCACCTATGCTAAAATATCTTAAAAAATTTAAGCCGAATAGAGAAAGTTTAAATAAATAATTTTGAAAATCCTTGAACTATCTCACTCTACGCTCACGTAAATGTTCATACAGACTTTTAATGTAGCTGCTACACTCTGCTACACTCAGCCTTGATGAACCCTGCTGTAGTGACCGCCCTGATGACTCTGCCGAGCTTGAACGGATCCTTCATTCCACCATTCTTCAAATACGTCATTAAATGGCGTTGACTTCTGTTCATTTTCATCCACCTAAAACAAAACAAAGTCAGTTGATAAAAGTGTTGTAAATAGAATAATTTTTGTACTTTCATTTATAACATTTTTTAATGTCATAATAATTGTTATGATGAACATAGCATATGAGCAGGTACCCAAGGTTATCCCATAAAGAACATTTGAAACCATCAGCGACAGAACGGCCTAACCCACATTTCACTTTTTTGGTTTTATGCCTTACTATCTATTAAATCGTGAATTCCAGAGTAGTACAGTACTTCTCATGATTTAGTAGTAGAGTACTACTCAAGATACAGTAGTACAGTACTGCTCTGGAATTCACGATTTAATAGATACTAAGGCATAAAACCAAGAAAGTGAAATGTGGTTTAGGCCGTTCTGGCGCTGATGACCTCATTTGTACACGAGAAAAGTGGAAGTGGAAAAAAAGGAATTTGAGGAAGAAACGCAGGTGTTCTAAGATCAAATAATGAAGTGGAAACACTTCGTTAGGGACATGAAAAACATGTCATATGAGGTATATAACATCAAGAAAACAGAACATAATTTTTTGTTGTATGAGCAGTTGGGACTTTGACCGGACTTTTACCAGACTGGTGGGGAGTTTAACCAGCTGATGTATTCTTATGCCGCAACCAGCATAGCAGGCATATGTAATTAAAAAAAAAATTTAATAGAATTAAATTACTCCTTCTAGAGTGAGCCCAACACATGATTGAATGATGTGCCTGACCACTGATTCGTTAACCATATTTTTTATATAATAGTGGGGGAAAGTAAAAGTTTGGAACTCATCCGGGTTCTTCAAATTCCTTAATAGTTTTGCAAGAAAATGTTCGTGACCTCACCTATTCAGAATGTGTTAAAGGTATTTTATTATCCTACCGCAATCAGCCTTTTTTGGAGCCAAATTATTTCATAAATAACCATAACAGAGACTAGAGTTAAGCCATTTGTTTCGGGTTCAAGAACACAAAAAAGTAAACTGTTACCATAAAAAGAATAAATTATTTTCTTTCCTTCTTGGTTAAAAAATGTTTATATCGTTGAAAGCACATAAATCACTTCATACAGACTGAATTTTTTTTTATTTAAAAAAAAAAAAAAATAGAGATGTGGTCAGCTTAGGACCTTTTTTAATACATCCAGAGGGCGTCCTTTTCACACTTCGTCAATTCATTAAAATAAATAACTATCGACAAATCAATATCCTTCCACATTTTTAGGTTAAGTTAATATTTGATATAAAATTTTTAATAGGCCAGTTTAAAATTAATTAAAGATAATCAAAAATAAAATTTAAAAGTAAATATTATTTTGATATCTCAATTTTTGATTGACGTGGGTTTATGTATTTTTAGGTCATATAGGTCATATAATCAAATATAAGCTGTTCTTAATTTTAACATTTTTTAAGAAAATAAAGTGAAGCTACAATTTTTCACTGGATTTTTTTTCAATTAAAATGTCTATAGGTCTATAGCTTCAGATATCGAAAGACAAAAAATCATTTGTAAAATGGTTTTATCCCTGAAGATTCATCGCTTGTCTTTCAGGTCTCATTGTTTTTAACCAGGATCGCGATCCTTTTGGATTTAAATCCGAAAATTCGAACTGATTCAAGATTTCCGGAACTGGATCGAAATTCTTTTTTTGGGAAGGATTTGGATCTGAATAGGGGTTCAAATCGAAAGGGGGGGGGTGAATTTAAGAATTGGATCGAAATCATTTTTGTTCTCTGGATCCTTTACGAAGGATTAACAATCAGAATTCAGATCGTAACAGCGATCCTTTTTCTAAATCGGATCAGATCGCCGGGTCGGATCACTAATTATTTTTAAAGGATTTTGCCCATCCCTGTTTTTAAAGAATACAAGGAGACTTTTGAAATGAAATTCTTATCCTGAAGATGATAGGCGTCTAGCCATCGAAACGTCGAGTAATATAAATCGGGCCGAATAAATAACTCTGATTCAAAATAGATTCTTTAACAAATGTTCGTAGATTCATAGAGCCACTGTGCTTCTTACTTCTTTTCAATTAAACATGCATTCAAAATCTAACAAAGGCAATAATTTTAATTAATCTCAAAATTTTATATTTTTAACACTTCTGTCAGCTATTTTTTATAATTTAATAATCTCAAAATTACACATTCAATTTTGAAGCTCCTTTGAGAGACAAATTAAAGAAAGAAAATTCGAAAACATTTAAATAATCGATAAAAGTTGTTTTTGGTATTTTTACAAACTAATTAGAACCGATCGTTAATTTTTCTTGACTATTGGGGTGGTTTTAGAAAATTATTATTAAATTATAGACTGGCAACTAATTTATGTTGACAAGTGTCAATGGCGTCGAAGGCGGGGAGTGTTTGCTCAGTTGCCAGTCTGTCATTCACCTCATACAACCCCCCTTCACCCTACCCTTGAATTTTTTTTTCCTTTTGTACGCCTCAGAGAGAGAGAGAGAGAGAGACGAGCCCCACCCTGACTTAAGAGCTTTGATATAAACATGGCCTTTTGTTAAGAAGAAAAATAATGCCTCTTCCGATAATGTCTATCCGAAAGGAACAGCAAGCAACAAGTCTGTTAATAAAATCTATTAGATAATTGGTTAGGGTGGATTTTTATTTAATTAAAAGAGGGAGCCGTTATCAGTAAATTAATTTAAGAAATATAAAAATTTTTTCAACCGTTTCATCAATTTAACTTGAAGGAGAAAAATAAAGGGTCTTTTTATAAAATACTAGTTTATCAATTTTTTTCTCTTTACCCCTCAGCTGTAGCTTGGAGTCATTCAGCCCTCCAATTATCAATTATTTAAGGCACATCCACAAGAGGCTTATTTATATTCGGAGGAAAAACTTTTTGAAAGTAATTACTATATCGTATCGAACTTGCTGCAGCTTCTTTCGTTTCACAGGTTTTCGGTGTTAGGAATAAAACAATTTAAAAAAACTTTTTTATTTTTATTTTTTCAAGTGGGCCGACTGAATGCATTTTTAACAGTTTCGAATCAAGATTCGTCTTCAGGGCCTAGAAATTATACATATATATATAATTCCTAATATGATAATTACTAATATGTAAAGAATTTTTTAAAAAATTACTAATATGTAAAGAATTTTTTAAAAAATTACTAATATGTAAAGAATTTTTTAAAAAATTACTAATATGTAAAGAATTTTTTAAAAATTACTAATATGTAAAGAATTTTTAAAAATAAAAATAAAATAGTTTTTTTAAATTGTTTTATTCCTAACACCGAAAACCTGTGAAACGAAAGAAGCTGCAGCAAGTTCGATAAGAAATAACTTCGTTGAGAATCTTTCTACATAATAAAGTAATTACTATATTCTGTGAGTATATTTTAGCTGGGGAAATAAAGTGATTACCAGGGGTGTGCCTATGAAACCGACCTTTAGAGGTGCGCACATAAACACATATTTTATAAAAGTGAAAAAAGATATTTTATTCAAAGTAATTTCCTTCGTTAGCAATACAATTCTCCCATCTTTCAGGGAGCTTATGAATCCCTCTCCAAAAAAAACTCGTCTTCTTTCGAGGCAAACCATTCATCGAGCCATTTGGCAACATTTTCGTAATCTGTGAACTGCTGCTCCCTCAAAGCGTGACCCAAAGATGAAAACAAGTGATAGTCCGTTGGGGCCAAGTCTGGGGAATAAGCCGCATGTGTGAGAATTTCCCACCCAAACGTTTCAATGGTTTCTTTGGTTCGTTTTGCAGCGTGTGACGGAGCGTTGTCGTGCAACAAGATGACTTTGTGCTGCCTTTTTTGATATTCTGGTCTTCTTTGGCGTATAGCCTGGTTCAATTTCACCATTTGCTGTTGATAACGTTCCGTATTGACAGTTTCGCCAGGTTTCAGGAGTTCGTAATAGATAATTCCCTTCTGATCCCACCAAACACAAAGCATTGTCTTTCGTCCATATCGATTTGGTCTTGGAGTCGATGTTGATGGCTCACCTGGAGATACCCATGATGCTCGACGCTTAGGATTTTCAAAAAGATCCATTTTTCATCTCCAGTAACAATTCGATGAAGAAATGACTTTCTTTTGTATCTGGCGAGCAGCATCTCACAAGTGGTTTTTCGGTTCTCTTGCTGCCTTTCGTTCAGTTCATGTGGAACCCATTTCCCGATCTTCTGGATCTTCCCCATAGCTTTCAGACGCTTGGAAATAGTTTCCCGAGTCACGTTTAACTGTTCTGCCAATTGTTGTTGTGTTTGAGTTGAATCTTCATTCAACAATTCTTGCAAATCGGTGTCATCAAACTTTTTGGGCGGTCGGCCACGTGCTTCGTTCTTAATGTCAAAATCTCCCCTCTTGAATTTTTTGAACCATTCTTTGCACTGTGTTTCACCAAGAGCATAGTCGCCAAAAGCTTCTACAAGCATTCGATGAGACTCCGCGGCCGTTTTTTTCAAATGATAGCAAAAAATCAACGCCGTCCGCAAATCACTTTGTTGAGGAACAAAGGTTGACATGTTTGACGTGGTGAAAAAAAATGTTGGGAGTATGAAATTGGAATTTTTTGAGTTCGAAACTTAGAACAGACATAAAACCAAACAAACAAACTCAATAACTAGACTGTATAGTACCAAAACTGGCCGCCAGGATTTTTCAAAGTAAAAGGCGGTTTCATAGGCACACCCCCTGGTATATGAGGCCATCAGCGCCAGAACGGCCTATCCCACATTTCACTTTTTGGTTTTATGCCGTAGTATCTATTAAATCATGAATTCCAGAGCAGTACTGTGCTACTGTATCATGAGTAGTACTCTACTACTATATTATGAGAAGTACTGTACTACTCTGGAATTCACGATTTAATAGATACTAAGGCATAAAACCAAGAAAGTGAAATATGGGGTTAGGTATTAAATAATATAATATTTTTATTTAGTTTTTAATCTGATCCTAGTAATCCTTTATATCAAAACTAAAGATATTCGCTCTTTTACTTTCTCTTAGCCTATATATGAAATATATAGAGAGAGAAAGTATTGCGATCATGTCAAAAATTCGATGTCGAGATTTTGATGGATATACATTAGGGTGTCCCTTATTTTTCGATTTTTATTTTTTTTTTGGTTATACCCTCTAATTTTTTTACTTATATTATAAAACACTCGTAAATAAAATTTGACCCCATTTGGAGTTCATTTACCTCCCCCGACCGTCTTGGGCGGGATTTTGAAAATTTTTATTTTTTTGCGTATACGTTCTCATTTTGTTTATTATATTAAAAAATACCCACAAATCAAATTTTACGTCAATCGGAGTTCATTTAGCCCCCCCCGACCCCCCTGTGAAAAAATTTCGAAATTTTTTTTTCTCGGATAGGTTATAATTTTGTTGATTCTATTAAAAAACACTCGCAAAATAAATTTTACATCATTGAAAGTTCATTAACTACCCCCTACCCCCCTTGAAACATGCCCAGTTAGGTGAGAGAGTATTGGCGCGCTCCCGCGGCGACTTCCTATCTTTAATATGCAATTATTTAATTTTGTTGAAATAATTTGATTAGAAAATAATAAAACAAGAAATTAAATACCAATATTTACTTAAAAGTACAAAAAAGTAATAAATTTTGTTGATATTTCCTTTTTTTTACAGTCGGGATAAAAATGCCTCCTTTCTGCTCCAGCTCACAACGTTGAAGGAATGACTTTTGGTCTCCCTCAACGATTATTATGAAAGTTTTCTATTAGCATTACAGCCCTTTCAGCTGTATCATTCACAGCTTTTAGAGAAAGAACTGGTCTTTTGACTTCTAAATCTGCCACGAGAGAGGATTCTCTTCAAAAAGAGTGTCGTTCTACCTTCAATGGAGAATATCTTTTTACAAAATCCTCTCGACTTTTCTTCTTTAAATTAATTACCATCTTCGTTTTTACAATTTAATATTTATTAATTCAAATATCCAACAAACGATAGGGTGCCGCCCGGAGTAGAACCACGAATCCACTGATTTATATTCAGTGTGCCCTAACCGCTGGACCACAGCACGGTATTCGGTTATTTGAGATCATTCAGAATCACGTGATGTATATAATATCTTATATATTATATGTATAATTTCTTATTTATCTTCGTTTTTGTTTGTCAATTTTATCATCCAAAAGCGATATACCCAGTAAAGAAAAAGACCTCTTCTTCAGTTAAATTATATTTGGAGGAAATTTAGGGTTAGATTGAGCAACCCAGACAAACAAGGACTACCAGATATCTGTTTCTTTATGACAACGACGTATGTTAAGCTATGGATTCAATGTATTTCGGCAGTAAAGGCAAGTTTTCAAGATTTTAGCTTTCTGAAAGCATTACAAGATTACGAAAGGTTCCGATCATTTTTAAAGCAGCCTTAAGAAAATTTTTCCCTAATATAATTTAACTAGCGAAGTGATCATTATATCTCTTTTGGATGGTGAAGTTGACGTCCAAACAAAAACGAAGATGGTAATTAATTTAAAGAAGAAAAGTCGAGAGGATTTTGTAAAAAGATATTCTCCATTGAAGGTAGAACGACACTCTTTTTGAAGAGAATCCTCTCTCGTGGCAGATTTAGAAGTCAAAAGACCAGTTCTTTCTCTAAAAGCTGTGAATGATACAGCTGAAAGGGCTGTAATGCTAATAGAAAACTTTCATAATAATCGTTGAGGGAGACCAAAAGTCATTCCTTCAACGTTGTGAGCTGGAGCAGAAAGGAGGCATTTTTATCCCGACTGTAAAAAAAAAGGAAATATCAACAAAATTTATTACTTTTTTGTACTTTTAAGTAAATATTGGTATTTAATTTCTTGTTTTATTATTTTCTAATCAAATTATTTCAACAAAATTAAATAATTGCATATTAAAGATAGGAAGTCGCCGCGGGAGCGCGCCAATACTCTCTCACCTAACTGGGCATGTTTCAAGGGGGGTAGGGGGTAGTTAATGAACTTTCAATGATGTAAAATTTATTTTGCGAGTGTTTTTTAATAGAATCAACAAAATTATAACCTATCCGAGAAAAAAAAAATTTCGAAATTTTTTCACAGGGGGGGTCGGGGGGGGCTAAATGAACTCCGATTGACGTAAAATTTGATTTGTGGGTATTTTTTAATATAATAAACAAAATGAGAACGTATACGCAAAAAAATAAAAATTTTCAAAATCCCGCCCAAGACGGTCGGGGGAGGTAAATGAACTCCAAATGGGGTCAAATTTTATTTACGAGTGTTTTATAATATAAGTAAAAAAATTAGAGGGTATAACCAAAAAAAAAATAAAAATCGAAAAATAAGGGACACCCTAATATACATGTTTTGAGGTCCCCTGAGTCCAAAAAAGTGGGTCCCGCGAATTGGTCTGTGTGTGTGTGTGTGTGTGTGTCTGTGTGTGTGGACCCAATTTTTAGCATGAAGGAATTGAGCTACCGGATTGAAATTTTATATTTAACTTAGGTACCTTCCCGACACGCTCAAAATAAGCTTTTGAACAAAATCGGCCAAAAAGTACTAGTACTTTACTGATGTACTTTTTCAGTTTTTTTCGATTTTCTCAAAATTCCCTCCAAGGATTTTTTTTAAATTCATAAATGAATTATTTTTTAGATGCTCTTTAAAATGTATATTCTCATTTTGCCATTGAAATCTTCTGAAGACCACTTTACTCTTGTTCTTCATAGGAAAGATAGGAGAAATGGTTGCCATGGTAACGAAATTTAAATCTTTTTCTTTTTATTAGATTAAAAATCAATTATTATTTAAATTCCCATTTTTTTTAAATTTATTTGTGTCTTTAATTGTTTCAAAGAAAACATATATGTCTCTCTCTCACTTGCAAACATTATCGTCTCTCTCTACTCTTTTTAAATTCCCTTTCCACCTTATCTTCGCATAGGAACAATGTTAATTTCCTATAGGGATTTGTATGTTAATTTCGATTCAAAAGGGGGTCCCCTTTAGAACTTTTTAGGCATTTAAAATTTTTTTTTCCAATTCTTATGAAATTTTGTATTTATTTACGATTCTATATTGTGTATAAAATGTCCAAATATGAGATTAAAATTTTGAAAAATAACCATAGTTTATTTGAAGCAGTCAACATTTAAAATGCAAGTTTGAAACTAAGGTGCTATCGGAAACTAAATATATCTCGACACAAAAAATCTGGTGTGACCAGCACGGTACACAACTTTCTCTTACCGAAGGGTAAGAGAAAGTTGTGTGCTGTGCGCCAGTCACACCAGATTTTTTCATTCATTCGTATTTTGTGTGTAATGTTATACGAATATGGTTTTGCATTTAGCGAACAAGGTTCTTATACCTCTCTCGGCACATACATAAATTTAATAAACGGCAACTATCAATTCCTATATAAGCAGGTTTTTCAACTTATCACAAATAGCGTTAATTTATTGTTTGCGGATTTTTTTTTTTTGAAGGCATAAAAGGAAAAACTCAACAGGAATGAATAAAAAATTCATTCATTAAAAAAAAAAATGAATATTATGATAAAAACTTGGAAATATATTCATTAATTTTATTTCTGAATATATAATATAGTATAAATACAAAAAATGATTAATGAATAAAGGAAAAAGACTCATTTATCCATTTTATCGTCTGTTCCATTTATGTTTTATTAAATAGTTGAAATTCCTCTTCTTTATGTTGCATCATATTTTTAGCGTTCTTTGACGGAATTAGATTTTTGAAGAAACTTAAAATAGATAGACCACGATACCTTAAGAAATAGTATATCTAAATAGGAGAAGAATTAGGACATTTGAAGTAGTATTTCTTGAGAGGGACGTTGTTGACACTTGCTATATTTAGCTGTGAAAATGAGGGCGGCCATCTTGCAAAGGGTGAAGATGTTCCTCCTTCCTCTTCACTCTTTGAAGTTTTCAAGTTTGAAGAGATCCACTCAAATTGAGACTCGAGGGCAGAACGCAGCAGACCCACTGATTAGATTCAGTTTTAAAAAATATTAATACCATAGGCTATAAATTGCCAAATTATCAAATATTTTATGATTGGTTCTTGATGATAGAGGGTGGATATAAATATGAAATATAACTGATTAATAGAAGTTAAGAATAGAGCATCGGAGAAGTTTAATGGGTGGATTGGAATCAGGTAGCAAAGGAAAGAGGAAACAAAGAAAACAAAGAGAGGGGGGGGGGGGCGAGACTTTAGAAAGATTGAAATTACAAATAAGAAAAGAAAACAGTAGCTAAAGATGCTAAGTATATTTATATTTATTTATCTATTCAAAATTAAATAACCCTAGAGTCGGGCCCTCGGGCCGTGGGTAGTAGGTAGTGCGCCTGCCTTCTATACCAAGGGTCGCGGGTTCGGATCCCAGGCAGTCCGATTTGGATACCAAATGGCTTAAATTATTCCTAGACCCCTAATACAGATATTATTAAATACACAAGTGTCGTAAAAGGTCTTATATGGCCGGAGTTGCCGAGAAGACCCTGTGTATGTGAGTATGAGTGTGAATGGGAAAAAGTCTGAGTGTTAAAAAAAATCACTTAGAGTTGTTGTTGTCTTTTTCTTCGTCTTCCTCTTCAAAGGGTCTCTTCTTCTTTCTTCGCCTTGATCCCGCAGTACGGGGTCAGAGGTTCATGGGTTTTTGCGAAGGAATAGAACAGGCCGATCCGTCGCACGGTCTGACGCCTGTTGCAAAGTAGTGTAGAAGGTAACAGTCCGACATGCAAAGAACAGAAGTACCACCAAACAGTCCTCAAGATGAGGCCCCTGAGCTACGGTTCTCTCTATTTTTCTAATCAGCGCAATAATAATTATATTGCTGATTTTACTTTCTCTTACCCTATATTTTTATTTTGAAGTTGTATCTTGGGAAATACATGTTGTTGAAATTCCTCTTCTTTTAATTAAACAATCAGCTTGAAGTTGATTCCAATTTAGGTTCGGAACGTCATTTGGCTTGCCATAATATTAACTCAACTTCTTTCTTATTTTCCTCAAAAACTCCACAGATCTTCTTCCAAAGATCTCTCTCCACCATTTTTTTTTATCAAATTCTTTACATTTTACATCTCTATTTTTTCCATCTCTAGGTAGTTGATCCGCGTGGTAGAGGAGTTTCGGATTAATCTTGCTATTTCAATATTTATAATGAAAATTTGTTCATTAACTCTGTACCCATTTGTCCATTCCATTTCAAAATTTGTAGCCCTGAAGATAGTCGCTTAAATGATCAAAACTTGAAGTCCCACCATTAAAGAAATATACTTAGCTGCTTTTCCCAACTACGATATAGCTTATTTTGAGGTGGAAGGACAATATATTAATCATAAAATTGAAGTATAAAAGAGAATGTCGATACTCCTGTCTTTTATTATAAATATTCAATCAAGATTTTTGTTTAGTAAGCAGATTGAGTACGATGAAAGGATCCGGCTTTCCATGAATTTAAATGCTGATGATCAACCAAGAGTTAATTATGAAAGAAAAAAGAGAAGAATGCTTTTGATGTTCCTTATAGTGCCTAAAATCGGTAAGAGACTATTTCGAATATGTCGGAGAAAGAGAGAATCGTAATTCGTTATCGGATCAGTTTCCTGATGAATGAGCAAAGTGGCGAACGAACGCAGCACGCTTACGAGAGCAACAGTTGGCTCCATTCATAACCTCCTCGGCTCTCTCTCTCCTCTCTCTCTCTCTCCACCCACCCACACACACACAGACAGAATGGGACATCCCGGGTCCATTCATCATTCATCAGACTCTCTTTTTCATGCCGACACCTAGTCGACTAGGATTTTAATTAATCTAAAAAACATTCATTTACCACCCATGATCATAATTATTACTTCTCGATATTTATTAAGCCAAAAGATTTCTTTATTCGTCTCTAAATCAAATTTAAATGGACTATAAATAAAGTAACCATCGCGATTGGTACTTAAATTCATTAATAAGATTGTCTCAATTCTCAGATTTTATTTTAAGAAAAAATTAAAAGGCTTATGTAGACTATAAGTAGCTCGGGAAAAGTTTTTGTTAATGATCAAGGGATTTTTTTCTATCGACATATTTAAAAAATTTTACTTCGTCAAATAACTTTGGTGACTTTTTCTTTTAATTTGCTATCTCGGCTGCTGAGACCATTTAGGGATTATTATTAAATTACTATAACTTAGACTGGAATCAATAAGAGTTCAAAAAAAATCTAAAGAATAAGAGCATGAACAGCCAAAAATAAACAGGTAAATTGGAAGCCAAGTTCTATCTCGCTTATTTTGCGACAAAATTGCGTGCATTCCGGCTAGTGCATGTATACAAATTAATAGCGCCCTAATAGAACATATAGGTTAAGAATGATATTTAAAAAAATCAATTTCCATAGAAATACCCCTTTTCAGACTAACAATATCAAATTTTTTTTACGCTTAAATGTTGTATGTTTAGGGGGAAGTAGCCGTATATCGGATACTTTTTGTTTTTTACTACATACTACATAACATACTAAGAATGATTTTTTAGGGCTACATTTTGTTTTCTAAACAAAATACACTTACATTGTTAGTTATGTACTAGACTAAACAAGTTCTAGAAGCAATATTTTTTTTTTTTTTTTTTTTAGAATAAAAACATTCACACTTTTTTCTCGTTCACACTCACATTCAGTCTTCTCGGCAACTTAGGCCATTTTTAAGACTTTAAACGATATCTTTTTAATGAGTATTATACATATTGGGGGTCCAGGCATTTTTATTTAAGCCATTTGGTATCCAAATGCCTTAAATAAAATTCTCGGACTGCCTGGGGTCCGAACCCGCGACGTTCGGTATAGAAGGTAGACACGCTACCAACTACTCCAAGCCCCGTGGGCAAGCAATATTTCAATCACGTTAATTTTTTTTGATTTTTTTTATTAATTTACATTTTTACACTTTTGAAAAATGGGCTCCTAATATAGGATGATGGGGTACCCCAATATCGAAAAGGGAAATAAGCCATGAAAACAACATTTGAGAAAAGAAGTTGAAACAAAGTTTATTAAGGGGTATAAAATTAGTAAACAAGATCCAAATATGAAACATATAGGCCCTACTATGCTGTGAGTGTTTTGAAGAGCAATTCTCACAGTTAAAAGTTTTCCATCCTTACTCATCTGATCTAGAACAATTCACATCTTATCCACTGTTCGCCGGGTTTATCTTGCTTGTATGGTTGAAGACAGTAAATACACTCCTAGTCTGCGCTATTAGCTATAAACCAAGTGCTAATGTACGTGGAGAAATGAAATTTACCTCAAATGTCCATGAAGTTTTGAAGAAACGCGAATTTTTTCGGGAGTTTAGCTTAGACGTGTCCGCCCCACGCGACCCCATGTTACAAATGAGGGATGAACACAATTAACACGGAAGGTGTTTCCTTTATCACTGCCACCACTCTACTGAACTCTCTTTGATCTTGATTTGAATATAAAGGGTATTTTCTCATTGGAATGTATATAGACTCGATTTCTAGCTGAGAGTCTTAAGCCTTCTATCAGGTGATTGGCCAAGCACATTTGAGTCCGCGAGAGTGGGAGAGGGGTGAGGGTAGGGACGGAATCCTATAATCTTACTATTAAAAATATATATAAAAGCCTAGTAATATTCACCTCTTTACAAAGAGTATAATCCCTTAAAAATTACTTTCAATTTAATGTCTTTAATAAGTATGGATAAATATATTTTCTACATGCGATTACTTTTCTATCAATATTTTTTTAACAAGCTCAGTGAGCTGGAATCGGTCTCTTTTTCAATATTTGAGAGAAGGGAGGCTGTAGATGGATGGATACGAGTGGGGGAGATGGCGACTGCGAGGCGCTCTCAATACAGTCTCGGTCGATACCAAACTAGGAACGGAAGGGGGATCCCTGGCGTCTCGGGTAGGGGGAGGGGGAGAAGGGGGTGTTTATTCACCTCATTCATTTCCAACTTCCCTCTTCGGATCTTTTTAACCAAAGTGTTGACATGAATTTGCTATTTTGTTAGATTAGTCTTGAAGTCTATCTCAAAGAAAAAATGTTTAGATATTTTTATCCATAATGTAGTCGGGTTTTAAACTAGCGTGGGTCATAAAAAAAAAAAAAAATTGTTTGCATAACCCTATTTCATAAAAATAATAAATAAAAAAAATTGGGTTGTGGAATTTTTTTAAATATCTGTATATGAAAAATTCATAATATAGAATTTTTTTTTTCATTTAAGCTTGATTGCAATTATTGTCGAAGGATAATTTTGCATTTGTTTATACAACGATGTATTAGTGAGGGTGAGATGAGAAAATCAACTGTAGTATAACGGTGATATACTTTCGGGTTAGATCGAAGGAAAAAAGACAAATCTGGTGTGACTGTCGCACAGCAACTTCAAACAAAATTTTTATTTAATAATTTGATCGAGCTCAGAAAATTTTTTTCGGAAAGGGGCGAGATTTTGGACGAGCCCTTACCATCATCCCCCCCTCCACATCTCTAAGAGATTATGTTTAAAGAATTGTTAAAATTTCTTAAAGCTTTTAAAAATTCAAGACTATATTTCTCACTAGAGATCTTTTTTTTTAATGAGGTAAATTTGAAAACACAAGCCTATATGATTCAATATATTATTTTCTAGTTACTAGTATAAATAAACACTTTAGAATTATAATGAATCCATTATGCAACACTATATTAATTACTAATATAAACACTTTATACCAGTGGTTATACAAAGCCTCCCTTAAAAATATTTAATCGTATAACGCCTCCCTCCCTGCCTATTTTACAAACCCAAAAATTTTTAGAGCTAAAAAATATAACGATATAAAAATATTTTTGTTATTTATTATTATTTTAATTATAAAACTGCTCGCTATGGCTAATATTCGCGCCTCCCTTAGACTAGTCCGCGCCACCCAGTTTGGGAAACGCCGCTTTATACTAATAGATAATATATTGAAACATAAAACCTTATTGAGCCAGCAAATTAAAGTCCTTCCTGGAAAAGGCAACCCCTCCATAGGCAACCCAGGTCTCAAGCAAACATTCACAAATTTCCCCAACTCCTCCCCCCCACTCCTATCCAAGCCTGCTTGGTAGCATCTATTCTCTTTTATTCACTCAGTCACATGTACTCCTGAAGATGGGTTAATTGTTAGTGAAACCTCACATACTGGATAATTTTACTTATAAATGTTTCACGGAAAACCTACACTACTTTCCCTCCAAACTATAAAACCTTGTGTTTTCAAATTTAATTTACCTCAATAAATCAAAATGTTTCAACTAGAGCCAACGATTAACGGTTTAAATCTAAGTAAATAGACGTCGTTTTGAGGACTTTGGGAATTTGAGAAACAATCACAAGATGAGATTTTTACATGGTCTAATAGACTAGGCGAAAAACGATGCATGCTAATTGGAAGCAAAATATGATATATTTTATTAATCACAAGATCTGTTATACATGTAGCTTTGTCTTTTATTCTGATGAATTCATATCAGGAGGCAATTTATAATTGAAGAAATCTATCGCCATGTTTGTCCATTCATATTTAACAAGGATATCAAATAACTATGTAGGCTACTTGATTCTACGTAATTGTTACAATTGAAAAATAAATAAGGAAAAAAGCGATTTGACTTGACTTTCTTAATCTTTCAGTTAACACTTAGTTTAATTTATCTTCATTTTGCTATTTGCCAAATTTTTTCTACGTCATTTGAATATGCAAAATGAGAGGCTTTACATTTTTAGAGTCCTAGAATTAAAATGAGACGGTCCTCAGATAGCAGTAAAAATGACCCTGCAATATTTCAACGATTTTTATTTTATTTTTTAGCATTCATTCCCTCTGGTGATTTGGTAATATTTCGATTTCCGGTATCCCAGTCTTTCATTTGACCAAATTTTGATTGTTTCATTCATTATAATTATCATAATAAACAAATTTAAGTCGAAAAATTATGCTGCTCCCATTTAATTTACATAAATTATATTAAAAATTATTCAAAAATATAAGATAATAGAATATTCCCATTTTCTTATATAATATTCCTTTCTATTTTAATTTTTTATTAATGAGTCATTGAGTTTAGAAAACAATCAGAAAGAAAAATAATAAAAAAGGAGAGGTTGCCTTATTTATTTTTATTTAAAGAATTCATCAAAGAAGAGACATGTTTTCTTTTTAGCATTTATATAATGATCAAGTGACAAACTTATTTGGACTCAGACCGTCTTTTACTCTAGAATTTAAATGCATCTTGAAAATAAATTGGATGTAGGTCTTAAGAAGATGTCAAAATATCAACATCATTAAAAAAAACACTGATCTTGGTGAAAGATAAATTATTTTCGTAAGAAAATTGTTTACCTTTTATGAATGAATAATTATATATAGAGTATGCAAATACTCTAGGATTCTTTTAATAGGAAATAGTAAAATTTATAATGAGAGAAAAATTAGTCCTAATGCTTGGCGGTGTTAAAACAAATAAATAGACTAACGATCTTTATAAAAACTTAATATATGATTGATTTCTTGTAATCCAAGCTGTTTACATTCAAATTATCTTAATTTCCATATCAATATACGCTAAGTAAAGTTCAAAAGTCAAATGAATATATTTTTCAAGAGCTTGAGAAAAGCACAAAAAATTATTTTAAATCTGAATTGTCCAGTTTTCATTATAATTTTTATTTTCTCTTACCTATATATGTAATATATAAGCTTAGAGAGAAAGTATTGCAAAAATTCGATATCGAGATTTTGTATCTACCGATATTATAAAGAAATAAAATATATTAAATTGATGGCTACATAATTTTTTTCTTATTTAACACTCACACTTTTTTCCATACACACACACATATACCGTACACAGTTATATTAAATGTATTAATAAAAAATATTTAATTTCAGAAGAGAGAAAATAGAAATAATGTTACTATCCTATTAGATGCAACTTTCAAATAAAAATCAGTATTTTTTCGTAAGCCTATTACGAAGATAATAGTGAATTTAAGAGGAAGAAGTTGAAGAGATTTTTTCACATACGAAGAATTTTTATACAACTCCTAAGATCTATTCCAACCCAATATGGTGAAAAAATATTATAGTTGAGAAAGGTAATTTATAGCTGGATAAATTTATTGAGAAAACAGGATGAATAAAGAAGAGCAGCTAGTATTTGTTTCATTTATTTAAGGCCCATTAAGCTGACGTTTCGGTCTCGGTCGAGACCATCCTCAGAGCTTATGGGCTGTCAATATGAGATAAATGTAAAAAGCTCAATTATATAATTCATAACCCTTAAGTTATAGCAAGGTATATAAATACTGTAGATATAAATTGTATATTAATTTATATCTACAGTATTTATATATAAATTGTATATTAATTTATATCTACAGTATTTATATACCTTGCTATAACTTAAGGGTTATGAATTATATAATTGAGCTTTTTACATTTATCTTAGGGCTGGACGGTAATGGATTTTCATTACCGACCTCGATAATGAAAAAAAAACCGGTTTTTCTCGAAAGTCGGTAAAAATTTTTTACCGCCCGCGGAACCAAAGTTTGCCGCCGCGGAACATTTTTGCGGAACCAAAATTTTTCCCAGGCCGAAAAAATATTTTACCTTTTTTTTAGAGAGCCAATTTTTTGCCGAAACATTTCGCGGAACCAAAATTTTAAAATTTTTCCCCGGCCGGAAAAATATTTTACCTTTTTTTTAGAGAGCCAATTTTTTGCCGAAACATCTTTTTTTTAGAGACTCTGATTTTTTGCCGAAACATTTTTTTCCTCCAGCGGAACCAAAATTTTTCCCCGTCCGGAAAAAATATTTTACCTTTTTTTTAGAGAGCCAATTATTGCCGAAACATTTTTTTTGTCTCGCGGAACCAAAATTTTTCCCCGGCCGGAAAAATATTTTACCTTTTTTTAGAGAGGCCAATTTTTTGCCGCCGCGGAACCACAATTTGGTTTGCCGCCGCGGAACATTTTTTTCTCGCCGAATCAAAATTTTTTACCGCCCGGAAAAATAGGTTTTTACCGACTTTCGGAAAAAAACCGGTTTTTATCGAATTAGAGGTTCGTTACCGCGTTTTCGGTAAAAAATTTTTACCGGTTTTTACCGGTAAACCGGTTTACCGTCCAGCCCTAATTTATCTCATATTGATAGCCCATAAGCTCTGAGGATGGTCTCGACCGAGACCGAAACGTCAGCTTACCAGTAATGGGCCTTAAATAAATGAAACAAATACTAGCTGCTCTTCTTTATTCATCCTGTTTTCTCAAATATTATAGTATTCATAGGCGTAGCCACGGGGGGGGGGGGTTTTGGGGGTTCAAACCCCCCCCATTGGACCCAAGCCATGACTAGATATTTAAGCTCTATAATGCAAAATACTTTTTCTCTCTATATATTTCATATATAGTGTAAGAGAAAGTAAAAAATAATAATTTTCTCTAGCTTAAAAAAAAAAAAAAAATTAAATAAAACGCAAAAAATTCGAGAAAATTCAGAATTTTCCCATTAGACCAGGCGCTGGAGGTAGTTGAGTATGCAAAATCTGAGGACCGAATTCTGACAATGGATTTGGGCTAAGAATAGCTCCCAGAACAAGGATCCGGATCTTGCCGGGCCAATTTTTGGTCCAATTTTTTTTTACCCCCACCCCATAGGAAATCAATGGAGTGCATGCTAAGATGATGTGAAGATTTGCAATTATGGTCAAATTCGAGTACTTAAAACCTCAAAGAATGAAAAAACTGTCTTGTCAGCAACTGAGGGGATCCTCTAGAGTCCCCTGAGAAGTACTATCTTGCCACCAGTTGTGGTGGTCCCCTCTAACCCCTTCAGCTCTTTTCTCTCTCTTTGTTATAAATTTAAATATACGGCCTTAACATCATGCCAAATTGTGGGGACCGGCAATTATGTTCATAATCCACTAGCTGGTATCCCAATCAATGAAAAATACTATCTTGCCGCCAGCTGCGGTGGTCCTCTCTAACCCCTTTACCTCTTTTCTCTCTCTTTGTTATAAATTTAAATATACGGCTTTAACACCATGCCAAATTGTGGGGACCGGCAATTATGTTCATAATCCACTACCTGGTATCCCAATCAATGAAAAATACTATCTTGCCGCCAACTGCGGTGGTCCCCTCTAACCCCTTTACCTCTTTTCTCTCTCTTTGTTATAAATTTAAATATACGGCTTTAACACCATGCCAAATTGTGGGGACCGGCAATTATGTTCATAATCCACTACCTGGTATCCCAATCAATGAAAAATACTATCTTGCCGCCAACTGCGGTGGTCCTCTCTAACCCCTTTACCTCTTTTCTCTCTCTTTGTTATAAATTTAAATATACGGCTTTAACACCATGCCAAATTGTGGGGACCGGCAATTATGTTCATAATCCACTAGCTGGTATCCCAATCAATGAAAAATACTATCTTGCCGCCAGCTGCGGTGGTCCTCTCTAACCCCTTCACCTCTTTTCTCTCTCTTTGTTATAAATTTAAATATACGGCCTTAACATCATGCCAAATTGTGGGGACCGGCAATTATGCTCATAATCCACTAGCTGGTATCCCAACCAATGAAAAATACTATCTTGCCACCAGTTGTGGTGGTCCCCTCTAACCTCTTCACCTCTTTTATCTCCCTTTATTATAAATACACCAGGTAGTAGATTATGAGCATAATTGCCGGTCCCCACAATTTGGCATGGTTTTAAGACAGTACATCTAAATGTATAATAAAGGGAGAAAAAGAGGTGAAGGGGTTAAAGGGGACCACCGCAGTTGGCGGCAAGATAGTATTTTTCATTGATTGGGATACCAGGTAGTGGATTATGAACATAATTGCCGGTCCCTACAATTTGGCATGGTGTTAAAGCCGTACATTTAAATTTATAACAAAGAGAGAGAAAGAGATGAAGGGGTTAGAGAGGACCACCGCAGTTGGCGGCAAGATAGTATTTTTCATTGGTTGGGATACCAGCTAGTGGATTATGAGCATAATTGCCGGTCCCCACAATTTGGCATGATGTTAAAGCCGTATATTTAAATTTATAACAAAGAGA